>WSYH01000321.1:163464-230715 GCA_036426205.1 Ascaphus truei
AAGAGAGGGTGTGATTAAGAGCAGCACATGATAAAATGGAGTAGTGATATGAGGAAGGGGGAAGATAAATAGACAAAATATGAGGAGACTGGTGTATATAAATAGGAATATACAAAAAATATATCTGTTGTATATAATATAATATCAAAAAATATATACTGTTGTAATTAAATATAAAATACAAAATATATTTTACTGTGTGTAATGATAAATATAAATATACAAAATACAGTATATATATAGCAAGTTGTTAATATAAATATTGAATATACAAAATAGTGCTGTAATATAAATTAACAGTTAATAACAATAATAGTAGATACAGAACTGATATTGATACTTTTTTTTTTGTTAAGTTTTATAAATATACTTACGCATTAGTTACCCTTGGTGCCCTTTTGCGGTCTCCTGTTTTCCGTATGCATGAAGCTCACGGTGTTGCTGGCCACACGATGCCAGAAGTAGCTAACCAGCGCTGGATACAAAATCGGTCGTCCGCTCGGACATCCCTCCTAACTTCGCATGCTGAGCTCCTTTGAAATCTTTTGATAGGCATTGCTGCGAGTAGAAAAGAAATACAACACAAGATGTGTGTATTCGTGTTTAAGTCGATGTGTGTACCAATGTGCAGTGAATCACAAAATGGATGGTGTATTTATACGTAATGACTCACTTAGAGTACGCCCACTTTCAACTCCGTACCTGGTCGCCATGCATAAAAGTTTACACACTTTGAATACCCTCCCATCAATGATCTGTATCTGAACTTGCCCTGTCCCAGATACTGCATTGTGCCACCTGCTTCATGGAGCAACCCCGATTCTATGGACGCAGAACCCACTCGCCTCTGTCGTGCCTTTGTCAAGCTGAAAAAGTGAAAGTTGGCAGCCGTTTTCACGCCAAGGCAAAAGCGACAGGCCAAGGCCCAATAAAAGAAAACCTTCTGCTGACACAAAGGCAAAGGATTTTCATAGACGTAGCCTTATTATGTCAGAAGATATACATTGATGTACTCGACGCAAAACGATGGCACCACCCATCGAACCCGCAGACCAATTCCCTAATACGCTTCGACGACTCTGCCACCGCAGTTCCGGAAATCTAACACCCGTCAACTCCACCCCCAATTGTTCTCTGGTTCCAACCGAACGACCACTGCTGCCTCTGAAATCCATGGGTCACTTTCTCCCCTTGTCTTAGACGACTCTGCTTCTCGGCCGGGAAACCAAAGGGTCACTTCTCCATCCCTCTCGACGACGCTCCCGCCGCTTCTCCTCTACGGGTATCCACAGGTCACCTCCTCCACTCTTCTTTCGATGTCGCTGCTGCTTCTCTCCATGGAAACCCCATGTCATCCTCCGTTGCCACCCACCCCCCAGATGTTCACACGCCATGCACAAAGAACAGCTGTTAGACCGGATGTGAATGGGATAACTGTGAATCTCCCGGGAATTTATTGTGCTAGCAAAGTAGATAGCTTCTGGAGACAATGCTAAATGTGGAGCAACGGATGCTACAAATGGATCACGGATGAATCGACGGATGAGAAGATAGAGAGCTGACATAGCGGATACATTATTTGCTCAGTGTTAATGCCCCTGTTTCCCGACGCTGGAGCAGGGGGGTGACATGGATTGATGAATGGGACCTTCGACGTCCATCACCAAGCGCACCCCTTCAACCAGAAGATAGTGTATAATGTATGCCGTGAGGAGGACATGACAACCCCGTCAAGACCACGCCAGGAGACAAGACGGCGACCACGACCGAGGAAAGACTTCCTCCCAGACAACCTACCATCGCCCAATGCCTCAACCACACCCTTTCCAAAAAAAGACCTACACCCGCTCCATCTCGATACGGTGACCCGACATCACCCTGTGCGATCTGCCACACGATCTCAGGGAGAAGTATAGGGTTGAAGAGTCTGGTGCACCCACAAGTATGCCTTGTTACTTTTTAAGCACCATGTTCCCTACTCTTTGTACTGCGACTGGACCTTCAAAGTGCAACTACGATGGGAATCGCATAAAAAAGGCCCTTCCTGTCAATTTAAGGAAAAAAATTCTGTATGAAATGCGGCGCTTTTTATACTTACAGATCCTGTAATGAAAGGCGTTTGAGACTGCATTAATGGCGTTTTGCGCATGCATAGGAATCGGCCATGGAGGACATGTGGGAGACTTTCTGTAAGACCATAGTTGTGCTGTACTGTATTGTACATGTTTTGACCTGCTGTACTTTATAAACGGAGATGTTGTGGTGTGTTTTTTTACTTGTATTTGTACAGAAATGTTTTAACTTGCTGTCCACACACACAGGACTGCACAATTCCAGTCCCTGGGGCCGCAACAGCACGGCTTTCAAGGTTTGTCCTGAAAACGCTGCCCTGTTGCTTCTGCCTCGAGGACTGTACTGGTGCAGGTCGACTGACAGTGTTGTGCACCATCCCACTGTACTGTACTGTAGTATTTTTTTAATAAAGGAGATGTTTCGTTGTATACTGCATTATACTGTATGAATAAAAAAAAAATTGTAACAACAGGTCAGACCATACTGTTGTGATACTTTATTGTACTCTACTGTACTGTACATGTTTTGACCTGCTGTACCTTACTGTACATATATAAAGGAGATGTTGTTGTGTGTTTTTTTACTGCCATGGACCGCAAAAACCGCAAGAGTTGCAACATTGTCAAAAAGAGACTATGATTCGCGCAATTGGCGTGGGAACTAGGGCCCTCGGTCAAGTTCTCACAGCCAACTTGGCGTGGGAATTTCTGTTCTAGGGCACCTAGAAATAAAAATTATTTTGCCCCTAGATGTTAGGAACCCCCTCACTTGACCCCCAGCTCACTCAGGTGACCTCCGAACAGGTCCGACCAGTAATGGCGACGAGAAAGTGTCACTCCGCGAGGAGGGTCCTATCATTGACCATAATGGGCGCTAAGTCAGAATGAGCAAAACCTGGAACAATAACTCCGTTTCTGTTCAACCTAGCGACCCTCTCGTGGCAACACGAACAGTCAGGTTAATGGTAAAGTTTAGGTTTCTGCCATTGACTTGCATGGCGAAAAAAGCCACTTTTTTATGTGCTTTAAACGTATTTTGTATCTCCGGTTTCGGGGGGACGTGGAAGGCTGTATTGGCCACTATGGCAAGGGTCCTTCCGCATGAGACCAGGCAATTTCAACCCGCTCAGACCAGAACGGATTATTTTAATATTGTAGATTTAAAGATTGTATTGTATTTTGGGTCGAGGACTGTATGGTGAAGACTGTTTTGCACACCATCCCACTGTACAGTATACAGTATGTTTTGATTGTCGTTCTTTAATCAATGGAGATGTTGCGTTTGCTTTTTTTTGTGAATAAAGAATTTGTTTTTTAAACATGTGACTGTAAAAACATACTGACTGACAAATGTTTTCACACATTAGCAGTAAACCATACACCTGTTGATGTTTTGAATTGCTGTGCACTAAAAGTTTCTACATGTACAGTATTTGTAAATAAATGTTTTTGTACTTACTCCACCATAAAAGAACATGTTGATTTGTCATTACATTGTTTCCATGTGCTCCTTTGATGTGAACAAAATACAGTGTTTTAAATGTCGAGGCATACTTCACTGTTTAACTGTAGGCATGCTCGTATACTGTAAAGATACTAAAAAAATAGAAGAATAGAAATACACAAACTGTACTGTACTGTGTATGTACTGGCACTGTATATTGTAGAAGACACATAATGTATGTGATACATGTAGAATAAATGCAAGTTTTTAATTTTTTCGGGTTAATTACACAGTAAACTGTACGGCACGGAAAACATCAGCATACTGTTTTCAGGTACAGTATTCTATCCTAATACATAACAACGGCAACTAAACTGAGAACCGGCTACGTGGGTTTTTAAATACCGATTAAGCAATGTGCGGTGCATTGTTACACAAGCGATATTATCCCATCGAAATCCCTACCATTAGCCGTTTTCTTTTCTGAGGAAAACAAAAAGAAAAGTTTTACTGTAAGCTTACCCCAAAAAGAGTACCCAACCAGTCCCACCAATAATTTTCTCCTGTTCACATGCGCATGCGGCCTACCGCGATACATGCATATGAGTTTCAAGAAGTTCCAATGCGCATAGCGCCTAGCGTTCCACCAATTGTTCAGTATCTGCAGTACAGTAATGTAGAAGCCGCTCAGCCATGATATTGCTTACAGGAGAATCGCTTGACTTTGGAATTGCACCGATATTGATACTGTATTGTCCAATAAAAAAAACACAGAAAATAAACGGCACAATATTCACCATAGTATTTCCCATTCAGATGGCGCAGGCCCGTCCACTGCCAGTCCAGCTTTCTTTATCATCCACGTCGAAGTTTGCAGCGGGACTAGTCCACCTGTAGTCAGCTGGTGAGGCGGAATTTGCTTAGGAACATGCAAGCTTGATCGAAACTGACAACGCAAAATCCGGCTCAGTGTTTGTCACTTCCAAATACTGGACCGTCATTGGAAGACGATGCTGTGCATTGCTTGGCAGGACTGTCTGTTTTCTTAGTTGTTGTTTTAACAGGACCACTTCACCTTTTGCCGTCATCATGATCATAGATACAGGAAAAAAAGCCGGTGATACACACCAATACCCTTCAACAAATTGTGGCCTCAATACGATTAAAAACAAGGGATCGCACATAACATTTTCCTTATTGCACGCTTCCACGTATTGAGGAGTTGGCGAAATTTGATAAGTCATAGTTTTCGATAAAATACTGATAAATTTGAACAACTTTTGCCATCTTATCCTATTGCAATTAATCGCGGCCCATTAACAATATGCGAACTTTGTCAGGTTTTTGGAAAGCGGGCGGCTGCACTTGAACACTCATGGCGGGGGGTCTCTGGAGAATACCTGTAAACCGAAACTGGCCTTTGTCTTCTTTAATATGAAAAGCCTAAATTGATACATTTTTGAACCTCTTCCTTCAGCGTCCAAGGCCAAGTTCCAATAGCCACAGTGGATCTTTTATTAAACAAAACACCTGCAAGTCGACAATTCTGGAAGCGCATGCGCTTACATTCATGAATATCTGCCATCTGGCGGACATGCGAAGAATTTCTAACCTATTAAATTCGAACATTCTATAAACGCATCAACCCGCCGCTTCAGCCGCGCATGACCCGTGGCTGGAACGCAACATGAACGCGACATTGTGGCCAGGTGAAGAGCGCGCATTCCGGTACAAGCCAGGGAAAAAACGGTGATTTGTTAGAATAAAAGCTGCCGCAGAAGTAAGGGCTGACATCTTGAAAATCCTTAGCCTTTGGGGTAAGCAGAAGTTTTCTTTATTGGCCTTCACCTGTCGCTTTTGCCTTGGCGTGGAAACGGCAATCACCTTTCGCTTTTTCTGCATGACAGGCACGGCAGAGCGGTGGAGTGGCTTCCTGCGTCCGTAGAATTGGGGTTGATCCATGGAAGCAGATGGCATAATGTGTATCTGTACAGGGAGTTCAGATAAAGATCTCGAGTGGTGGCTATGCAAAGGTGTCACAGGTCTGGTGAATGTCTATCAGGTGGCGAGGGTACAGGTGTTGAAAGTGGGCGTAATCTATATGTGAGTCATTTACCAGTATAAATACACCATCCATTTTGTGGATTCAACTGCACATTGAATACACATCGACTAAACATCGAATATACATTCTTGTGTTGTATTATTTTTTTCTACTCGCAGCAATGGCTGTAAAAGATTTCCAAGAATCTCAGCAATGCGATTAAGGAGATGTAAACGAGCGACACCGAATGCTGCTATCCACGCTGGTTAGCTACTTACTGCCGATCGTTGTGCCAGCAACCACCGTGAGCTATGCATGCACACGGAAAAAACGAGAACACAAAAGGGCACCAAGGATAACAAACGCGTAAGTTATTTATACAACTTAATGATACGGGAGTAACAAATAAAAAGAGTGGTCCAGGCCCAGGCATGGATCGACAGTGGAGAAACTTTCCAGGATTGCATCTTCACTGACGAGTCTACTGTGTGTCGCTGGAGAGAGATTTGCAACCTGTGGCATTCCACAAAAAGGCCGCTATCTTTGAAGCCGCGACCAAAAACACCCCGCTAAAGCTGATGTGTGGATGCCATCTCTAGGCGTGGACATGATGGCATTGTCTCTTGAAGGTAAATAATTATAACAATTAATGTACCTTATGCACTGTACTCTTCGTAGTGATGTCCTCTGTATCATGTACTGTACTATGTGCAGTTTTTGACACTTTTCTTTTCGTGCATAGGAATCATGAATAAAGCTTTCTTCCAGCAAAACATGGTCCCTGAGATGCAATACATCACATGCGAGTTCCCGGATGGTCACCATTTCTCCAGGACAAAGATCCGAAGCACACCCGCGTCAAAGCGCATATCCTTGACGCGCGGTATCAACTGGGTGAAGACCGCACGGAGTAAGTGGGGGTAACCATGTCTATTTTTTTCCCACTGTTTTTACTGTGTACTGTATCTCTTAAAAAATTGTCCTTTTTTTTCCAATGACAGATCGCCAGACTTCAATCCGATCGAAATGGTCTGGCATCAGCTGAAGGAACCATATCCGGAAAGTGCTGAAACCCTCCAAAAAGGACGGTGTTGTTGAAAGGCATAATGAGTTTTTGGAACGATGTACTCAACCGTGGAACGCTGCAATAAATATCATAGACCATATTGCTTGGACTGTGTTTGCCCAGTGTGATCGCGTGTAATGGGCAAGCATCAGGAAGTAGTACTTGCTGTAGTATGTAAGTAACGATGATACAGGTAAGTATGTCACAGATTTTTTCATTTCAAACGTCAGAGTATCAGAGTTACAGTTTTTTTCTTTACAGAGAGAGCGCACCGGCCATCAGGTTACAGTAAACAGAATTAACAGTAGTCAGAGTATACAGTGTTCCCAGTATAGACTGTTTGACAGTAGTAATAAATACGTACTACGAACTCGCTCATTTTTTTTTTCCAGAGAACAGCAGCACCAGCCATCTACGTACAGTAGTACTACACATCACACAATGCAATAATACAGTACGCACATAACTGCACTAATTATTTGTTATTTGTCCGTTTCAGGAAAAAGGGTGGCCTGGGGGAGGTGGGGTGTTGTGTTCCATCTAATCTGTTTGTACAGTTAAATGTACAGTATATAAACAGCAGTAATGATGTACACAAAACCTCTCCTCTCTCAATGAACTACTGTACTGTACAAGAAGAGGAACAAGATAAAGACGGAAAAAAAATAGTACTATAAATAATATAATAATAAAGCGAATTATATATAAAAATATATATATTATATATCTTATCTATTATAATATTACATACTATATTATTAATACATAGTATAATATGTCATAATATTCATGTTTATCCATGTTTTCCAAATGTTTTCTAATGTTATCCAATTTCATCTGCCCAGAGAACTTATATAAAGACTGCACTTATGTAATTATTTTATTTTTTGGTTCCTGATAAAAAAAAAAATATTTATTCATTCCTTATAATCATAATCATTGAAAACACCCACCACCCCCCCCCCACCCCCACAGTACACCAATGATAAGAATAAATGAAACACAACAACCATGAATCAGTTAATGTTGTTTTTTATAACTCTCATTCTCACAATGCTGTGCAATCAGATTTACATTCAATTCGAGAAGGGATATTTAAAAAGTGTTACCGTAACAAAGCCTCAAAGGGTTGGTGTGGGGGGTTGGGCTGAGTCATGTGAAGTATCAGCTAGCTCCCATCCAAAGAGGATTACACCAAGGCTCAGTGAGGCTTTGTAGCTCGGCTATGGATGGATTATAAACACAATGGCAATTAGAAAAGTAACACTGTGGAGGGGGTGTGGGTGGGTGACTCATGCGCAGTAAGCAGCAAGCTCCCATCTCAAGAGGATTAGAGAGACATGCCGTGCAGTGAGCGATTGACGCTCGGCTAGGGACGGATTAAAAAAACAATGACTAACTTCAGAAAATTAATGACTCTGGGAGGTGTCGTCGAAAAGGTGTTTGTGTGTGCATGGGGAGAGATAAAGGATTAGAGGCAGCAGTTCAAAGAAATTACATAGAGTGGGGTACAGTTACAGTATTTCAAAAGGCAGTTCATCATAGTAACTGTAATTTGATCCCTACACCCCCAAATACAGTACATAAAAAAGCACAAAATCAACCATTGTGCAGGCAAACGCACAGATTGAATATCATAATATGAAGATTGTTTTTGCAGGCTTTTGGATAAAATAACCGTTAAAAAAATCATAATTAAAAAAAAAAAAATTGGGGGGCAATCAAGCAAGCAGGTGGTGTGTGAAGTTACAGGCGCATGAGCAGAATCAACTAGCTCTCGAAAAGAGGATTACACACAGGCGCCATAGAGAGGTGATGCTCTGTGCAAATCAAATTCGAGAAGGTATTTTCCAAAAGCATTGCCGTAACAAAGCCTCAAATTTCCCATCTCAACAGAGATTACACGCAGGCCAGTGAGGCTTTGTGAGCTCCGGCTATGACGGATTAACACACACAATGTCAAGAATCAGAAAATTAACGACTCTGTTGTAGAGGGGCGGTGTTGGGTGAGTTTATGTGCAGTAAGCAATATGGAAATGCTGAGCGCTCAAATGCAGGTATATCTCAAAATGAAATAAGCCAACCACTGTACCAGGGTACTAACAATTGATATAGTACCATTTGTCATATAATGGGTACTATCCTCCTGAAACAGTGGTGTGTGGTGCAACCCACTCCCATCAGTCTAATTGGCAGTTCCCCTGAAAAACAAGTACTCACATCCTGGTAGGGCAGCAGGCTGTGCAGCTACTCAATGCAATACAGGGAAAAGGAGAGACCAAAAACGGCACCAGCACAAACGGAGCAGAAGAACCCAGGCAACAAAAATGATTACAAAAGGGCACTTTAATGTGGCAAAAGACCCATCCAATGCATTCGAAACGTCGCAGCGTTCTTTTCAAGCTCCCATCTCAAAAGGATTACACGCAGGCGATTGAGTGCTTTGTAGCCACTCGCAATGGACGGATTAAAACCAATGTCAAGATATTCAGAAAATAACGACTCTGGGAGAGGGGGATGTTGGGTGAGTCATGCGCAGTAAGCAGTTAGCTCCCATCTCAAATAGGATGGATTACACGCATGTGCAGTGAGGCTTTGTAGCTCAGCTTGGACGGATTAGAACACAATGTTCAAGATTCAGAAAATTAAAACGACTCTGGGAGAGGGGGGGGGGGTGTTGGTGAGTCTCAGCGCAGTAAGCAGTTAGCTCCCATCTCAAAAAGGATTACAGACAGCAGCAGACGCAGTAGGCTTTTTTAGCCGGCTATGGACGATTAGAAACACAATGTCAAGATTCAAAAATTAACGAACTCTGTGTGAAATTTCAAATCCATGAGCTATCCTTGTATGTGTTCATGGGGGAGGGGCTACAGGGTACATCCTGCATGAAGTTCAAAGAAAAAGACATACTTTAATTCAAAGAAAGTTTCATTATAAATACACCCCCAAATACAGTACGTAAAAAAGCACCCAAATCAACCATGTGCAGTCAAACGCACAGGGTCGCAGTCAAAAGCTACAGCACAGATTGAATATCGTAATACAGTAGATGATTTTGCAGGCTTGTGGAGAAAAAAAATAATAAAACTTTTTTTTAATTTTTTTTTGGTCACTCACTCAAGCAAGCAAGCAGTGGTGGGGCGGAACAAGTAACAGGCACATGACGTAGTAATCACCGCTGTCAAGCAGGAATGTGATTGAAATCAGAACACACGTTCAAGGAATGGTGTGGGAGAGCTGTACTGCGATTGTAGAGAAGATAAGAAGTTGAAATACCCTGCAGTGCAGTTATATCCTGAGCGAGGGGAGAGCGCTGTATATGCCAAATGTGACACTGTTACAGTACTGCAAACGAGCAGTAGATGGCGCTCTAAAAACTTAAAATGATGTGTAAATGTGTATAAAAAATATACAAAGTGCAAAGGAATAATAAAGTCAAATTAAACAAGTGTCAGGCAATAAATCAATCACTCAAAACCCTTAGATGGACTGTTTCAAGGTCCAGGGAAACAGTATGCACAGGAAACCAGGGGAGGGTTGTTGTACCTTAAAAATAAAAACAAAATCTACATAGTGCAAATATGTCAACCCAGTGAAGTGGTTTCTAAGAAGCTTAGAAAACTGAAACAGGGCATTCACGTATAGCCAGCAAGCTAATATGGTAAAACACACAGGAGGAGCTTCGATCTCAAGCAAGAAGACAGATGACAGAGCCACAAGGATAAGAAAACAAGCACTTTATCCACACACGAATAGAATGGAGGCTTACAAGATCCGAATGGATAAACAGCATTGGGAGAGGTGATCTTCCGATACCTTAACGTCGCTTCTGCTGCTGCACGCCACCCGACTGTGTCTCGAACAGCCATCACGTCACTTCCGGGCGCGGCTAGGTGAGTTTCTGTATGGCAATCTCGCCTCTCTCCTCTCTCCTCTCTGTTATGATCAATTATGATCAATTACCAATTGGGGAGGATATAAAAAGACACCTTAGAGTGAGGGGCGGTACACTCCTGAGGAAGCCACACACCCTTTTCTGGCAAAACGCGTAGAGTGGGAGCCGTTCTGAGAGGAGAGAGGAGAGAGGCGTGACGGGTCACGGCCCGTACACCGTGCGCTTCACCCAGTGGATCCGTTCCTAAAGGAGATGCGCTGTTGGACGCGGTTGGCTTCGACGTTGGCCTGGTAAACGGTGACCATTGGGAACCGCATGTGATAATATTGCACTAATCGCAGGACACTGTTGTCTTGGCAGAAGCTAGCATGAGGCCGATCGCAAAAAGAAAGTCCTCAAAAAACTTGCACACTAAGTACAGTACAGTGGCAGACAGTAAGGTTACCTCGAGTAAAGGAACAGTGCGACGGCTTCCAGTATATTTGATATATTTTACCTTCAAAGATGATAATTGCAGCCGGCCACGCCTTGAGCTGGCACCCCCACAACATGCAGCGTCACGGGTTTTTTTGGCCGAGCGGCTTTAAAGATATGCGCCTTGTTTGTGGAATGGCAAGCTTGCAAATCTCCTCCAGCGGACACCATATACCACATCAGTGAGATGCAATCCCCGGAGGGTCTCTCCCCACTGTGATCCATGCCTGGCCTGGACCACATCTTCTGATTTTGTTTGCGTCCCGTTATCATGGGGTTACGCTCTGTAATGCACACAGATAACACATGTTTAGCGGCACAGATGAGTACAGTACAGCTTTCCTAAACGAACAACTTTAACCTCCGTACTGTCCAGTCACTCAACCGGTCACACGTCACATATTTCCATCCAATGCTCATGTGCAGTCTCACTCTTCTTTATGGCTGCTCTCGGATACAAGACATGATTGTGCTTTTTCCTGCAGGGATTTTAAACCCGTAATGCACTCTTCTCATCATTCTCTTCACTTATTTATGCTATCAGAGAGTTGTCTTCCCTACAATGTAAAGAAAGATAATAGTGTTTTTATTAATAGCAGCAATATAAAATGTAATATAATATTAATGTTTGTAATATAAATATCCAAAATATATAATTTTTATATAAATAAATATACAAAAAATATATACTGTTTATATAATATCATATCAAAAATATATACTGTGTAATTAAATATAAATACAAAATATATTTTATGTTGTAATGATAATATAAATATACAAATACAGTAATTATATACTGCAACCGTTTGTATATAATACTAAATACAAATAGTGCTGTAATCTAAAGTTAACATTAATAACAATAATATAGATACAGAACTGATATTGATATTTTTTTATTTTGTTAAGTTTTATAAATTACTTACGCATTAGTTACCCTTGGTGCCCTTTTGCGGTCTCCTGTTTTTTTCCGTATGCATGATGCTCACGGTGTTGCTGGCACACACGAGCCAGAAGTAGCACACCAGCGTTGGATATCACAATTCGTGTTCCGCCGTGTACATCTCCTTAATTCGCTTCTGAGTCCTTTGAAATCTTTTGATAGGCATTGCTGCGAGTAGAGAAGAAATACAACACAAGAATGTTGTATTCGTGTTTAGAGTCGATGTGATTAAATGTGCAGTGATCCACAAAATGGTGGTGTATTTATACGTAATGACTCACTGATAGAGACGCCCACTTCAACTCCGTGACCTGGGTCGCCATGCATAAAATTTACACACTTTGAATACCCCCCACTCAATGATCTGTATCTGAACTTGCCCTTGTCCCATATACCTGCATTGTGCCAACCCTGCTTCCATGGAGCACCTCCGATTCTATGGCCGCAGAACCCACTCGCCTCTGTCGTCCTGTCAAGCTGAAAAAGTGAAACAGTGGCAGCGTTTTCACGCCAAGGCAAAAGCGACAGGCCAAGGCCAATAAAAGAAACCTTCTGCTGACCACAAGGCAAAGGATTTTCATAGACGTAGCCTTATTATGTCAGAAGATGATACATTGATGTACTCTCGACAAAACGATTGGCACCACCCATCGAACCCGCAGACCAATTCCTCCATAGCTTCGACGACTCTGCCACCCAGTCCGGAAATCTTCAACACCCGTCAACTCCACCCCCAATCTTCTCTCGGTTCCAACCGAACGACCACGTCTGCCTCTGAAATCCATGGGTCCTTCTCCCCCCTTGTCTTAGACGACTCTGCTTCTCGGCCGGGAAATCCAAGGGTCCCTTCTCCATCCCTCTCGACGACGCTGCCGCCGCTTCTCCTCTACTGGTATCCACAGGTCACCTCCTCCACTCTTCTTTCGATGTCGCTGCTGCTTCTCTCCATGGAAACCCCATGTCATCCTCCGTTGCACACCCACCCCCCAGATGTTCACACGCCATGCCACAAGAACAGCTTGTTAGACCGGATGCGAATGGGATAACTGTGAATCTCCCGGAATTATTGTGCTAGCAAAGAAGATCGCTTTCTGGAGACAATGCTAAATGTGTGAGCAACTGATGCTACAAATGGATCACGGATGAATCGCGGATGGAAATAGAGGCTGACATAGCGGATACATTATTTGCTCAGTGTTAATGCCCCTGTTTCCCCTGACGCTGGAGCAGGGGGGTGACTGGATGATTGAATGGGACCTTCGACCCCCTTACATCACCAAGCGCACCCCTTCAACCAGAAGATGTAGTGTACAGTTATGCCGTTGAGAAGGACATGACAACCCCGTCAAGACCACGCCAGGAGACAAGACGGCGACCACGACCGAGGAAAGACTTCCTCCCAGACAACCTACCATCGCCCAATGCCTCCAAATCCACACCCTTTCCCAAAAGCCTACTACACCCGCCGTCATCGATACTTTGACCGACTCTCACCCTGTGGCGATCTGCCACACGACCTCAGGAGAAGTTTAGGGTTAGAGTCTGGTGCACCCCACAAGTATGCCTTGTTACTTTTTAAGCACCATGTTCCCTACTCTTTGTACTGCGACTGGACCTTCAAAGTGCAACTAGATGGGAATCGCATAAAAAGGGCCCTTCCTGTCAATTTAAGGAAAAACATTCTGTATGAAATGCGGCGCTTTTTACTAATTCCAGATCCTGTAATGAAAGCGTTTGAGACTGCATTAATGGCTTTTTGCGCCATCAGCATCGCCATGGACACATGTGGCAGACTTTCTGTAAGACCATACGTTTGTGCTGTACTGTATTGTACATGTTTTACCTGCTTACTTTAATAAACGGAGATGTTAGTTGTGTGTTTTACTTGTATTTGTACAGAAATGTTTTAACTTGCTGTCCCACACACAGGACTGCACAATTCCAGTCCCTGGGGCCGCAACAGCACGGCTTTCAAGGTTGTCCCTGAAAACCTTGCCCTGTTTCTGCCCTCGAGGCCTGTACTGGTGCCGTCGACTGACAGTGTTGTGCACCATCCCACTGTACTGTACGGTATTGTTTCTTT
Organism: Ascaphus truei; assembly: GCA_036426205.1. NCBI lineage: Eukaryota > Metazoa > Chordata > Amphibia > Anura > Ascaphidae > Ascaphus > Ascaphus truei. The sequence continues at coordinate 177,489 of WSYH01000321.1, forward strand.
AATAAAGGAGATTTTTCGTTGTATAACTGCATTATACTGTATGAATAAAAAAAAAATTGTAATCACAGGTCAGACCATACGTGTGTGATGACTTTATTGTACTCTACTGTACTGTACATTGTTTTGACCTGCTGTAACTGTAACATATATAAAGGAGATGTTGTTGTTGTGGTTTTTTAACTCTGCCAAACCGCAAAAACCGCAAGAGTTGCAATTGTCAAAAAGAGACTATGATTCGCGCAATTGGCGTGGGAACTAGGGCCTCGGTCAAGTTCATCACAGCCAATTGGCGTGGAACTTCTGTTCTGGGCACCTAGATAAAATATTTGCCCTAGATGTTGGAACCCCGCTCACTTGGACCCCAACAGGTCCGACCAGTAATGGCGACGAGAAGTCACTCCCAGGAGGGTCACTATCTTGCCCATAAAGGGCGTCTAAGTCGACTGAGCAAACCTGGAACCTAACTCCGTTTCTGTTCAACCTAGCGACCCTCTCGTTGGCAACCGAACGAGTCATGGTAATGGTAAGTTTAGGTTTCTGCCAGACATTGCATGGCAAAAAAGCCACTTTTTATATGTGCTTTAAACTGTATTTTTGTATCTCCGGTTCGGGGGGACGTGAAGGCTGATATTTGGCCACTATGGCAAGGGTCCTTCCGCATGAGACAGGCAAATTTCAACCCGCTCAGACCCAAGAACGGATTATTTTAATATTGTGTAGATATTAAAGAAGTATTGTATTTTGGGTCGGGAACTGTATGGTGCAGACTGTTTTGCACACCATCCCACTGTACGTATACAGTATGTTTTGACTTGTCGTTCTTTATAATCATGGAGATGTTGCGTTGTGCTTTTTTTGTGAATAAAGAATTTGTTTTTTAAACATGTGACTGTAAACATACTGACTGACAAATGTTTTCACACATTAGCAGTAAACCATACACCTGTTTGATGTTTTGAATTGCTGTGCACTTAAAATGTTTCTACATGTACAGTATTTGTAAATAAATGTTTTGTACTTACTCCACCAATAAAGAACATGTTGATTTGTCTTACTTGTTTCCAGTGGCTCCTTTGATAGTGTAACAAAATCAGTGTTTCTAAATGGCGAGGCAACTTCACTTTAACGTAGCATGCCAGTAGCTTAAAGATACTAAAAAAATAGAAGAATAGAAATACACAACTGTACTGTACTGTAGTATGTACTGGCACTGTATATTGTAGAGACACATAATGTATGTGATACATGTAAATAAATGCATAGTTTTTAATTTTTTCGGGTTAATTACACATAAACTGTACGGGACCGGAAAACATCAGCATACTGTTTCAGGTAAAGTATTCTATCCTAATCATACAACGGCAACTAAACTGTGAGACTCCGGTACGTGGGTTTTTAAATCCGATTAAGCAATGTGCGGTGCATTGTTACACAAATGCGATATTAATCCCATCGAAATCCCTCCATTAGCCGTTTTCTTTTCTGAGGAAAAACAAAAAGAAAAGTTTTACTGTAAGCTTACACCCCCACTAAAGAAGTACCCACCCAGTCCCCATAATTTTCTCCTGTCCACATGCGCAGCGCCTACCGCATTGAATGCATATGAGTTTCAAGAAGTTCCAAGCGCCATAGCGCCTAGCGTTCCCCAATTGTCAGTATCTGCAGTACAGTAATGTAGAAGCCGCTCAGCCAATGAATTGCTTCAGGAGAATCGCTGACTTGGAATTGCACCACCGATATTGATTCTGTATTGTCTGTCAAAATAAAAAAACACAGAAAAATACGGCACAACTATTCACCATAGTATTTCCCATTCAGATGGCGCAGGCTCCGGTCCACTGCCGTCCAGCTTTCTTTATCATCCCCGTCGAGCGTTTGCAGCGGGACTAGTCCACCTGTAGTCAGCTGGTGGGCTGGAATTTGCTTAGGAACTGCAAGCTTGATCGAAACTGCACGCAAATCCGGCTAGTTTTGTCACTTACCAAATATGGGCCGCATTGAAGCCGATGCTGTGCATTGCTTGGCAGCGACTGTCGTTTCTTATTGTTGTTTAACAGGACCCTTCACCTTTTGCCGTCATCATGATCATAGCTACAAAGGAAAAAGCCGGTGATACACACCAATACCCTTCAACAAATTGTGGCCTCAATACGATAAAAACAGGGGATCGCTACATAACATTTTCCCCTTATTGCACGCTCTCCACGTTGAGAGTTGGCGAAAATTTGTAAGTCATAGTTTTCGATAAAATACTGATAAATTTGAACAACTTTTGCCATCTTATCCTCATTGCAATTAATCGGCGGCCCATATCAATATGCGTAACTTTCTGTCATGTTTTGGAAAGCGGGCTGCACTTGAACACTCATGGCGGGCGGGTCTCTGGAGAATACTGTAAACCGAAACGGCCTTTGTCTTCTTTAATATGAAAAGCCTAAATTGATACATTTTGCAACCCTTCCTTCAGTCTCAAGGCCCAAGTTACAATAGCCACACCCGTGGTCTTTTATTATAACAAACACCTGCAAGTCGACACATTACTGAAGCGCATGCCTCATTACAATTCAGAATATCTGCGATCTGGCGGACATGCAAGAATTTTCTAACCTATTAAATTCGAACCATTACGTCATAAACGCATCAACCGCGCTTCAGCCGCGCATGACCCGTGCTGGGAACGCACCATGAACGCGACATGTGCCAGGTGAAGAGCGCGCATTCCGAGTACAAGCCAGGGAAAAAACGGTTGATTGTTATGAATAAGCTGGCGCAGAAGTAAGGCTGCATCTGTAAAATCCTAGCCTTTGGGGTAAGCAGAAGTTTTCTTTATTGGCCTTCAGCCTGTCGCTTTTGCCTTGGCGTGGAAACGGCAATCACCTTTCGCTTTTTCTGCATGACAGGCACGGCAGAGCGCGTGGGTCTCCTGCGTCCTAGAATTGGGGTTGATCCATGGAAGCAGATGGCATAATGCGTATCTGTACAAGGCAAGTTCAGATAAAGAGCATCGAGTGGTGGCTATGCAAAGTGTGTAACTTTTATTGGCATGGTGGCGAGGTACAGGTGTTGAAAGTGGGCGTATCTAATGTGAGTCATTACCAGTAGAAATACACCATCCATTTTGTGGATTCAACTGCACATTGATACACATCGACTAAACTCGAATATACATTCTTTTGTGTTTTGTATTTTTTTCTACTCGCAGCAATGGCTTGTTAAAAAGATTTCCAAGAATCTCAGCAATGCGACTTAAGGAATGTAAACGAGCGACACCGAATTGCTGCTATCCACCGCTGGTTAGCTACATTGTCTGGCATCGTTTGTGCCAGCAACCACCGTGAGCTATCACTGCACACGGAAAAAAACGAGAACACAAAGGGCACCAAGGATAACAAACGCGTAAGTATTATACAACTTAATGATACGGGACGTAAACAAATAAAAAGAGTGGTCCAGGCCCGGCATGGATCGACAGTGAGAAACTTCCAGGATTGCATCTTCACTGACAGTCTACTTGTCGTCTGGAGAGAATTTGCAAACCTGGCATTCCCACAAAAAGGCCGCTATCTTTGAAGCCGCGACCAAAACACCCCGTAAAGCTGCATTGTGGATGCCATCTCGAGCGTGGACTAGGCATTGTCATCTTGAGGTAAATATATATAAAATTAAGGTACCTTATGCACTGTACTTTCGTAGTGTAGCCTCTGTATGCACTGTACTGTACTATGTGTGCATTTTTGACACTTTCTTTTCGTGCATAGGAATCATGAATAAAGCTTTCTTCCCAGAACCAATGGTCCCTGAGATGCATACATCACATGCGAGTTCCCGGATGGTCACCATTTCTCCAGGACAAAGTCCGAAGCACCCGCGTCAACAGCGCATATCCTTGAGCGCGGTATCACAACTGGTTGAAGACCCACGGAGTAGTGGTAACCATGTCTCCTTTTTCCCCACTGTTTTTAACTGTGTACTGTATCTCTTAAATAATTGTCCTTTTTTTTCCAATGACAGAATCGCCAACTTCAATCCGATCGAAATGGTCTGGCATCAGCTGAAGGAACCATATCCGGAAAGTGCTAAACCCTCCAAAAAGGACTTGTTGAAAGGCATAATGAGTTTTTGGAACGATGTTACTCACCGTGGAACGCTGCAATAAATATCATAGACCATATTGCGACTGTGTTTGCCCAGTGTGATCGCGTGTAATGGGCAAGCATCGGAAAGTAGTACTGTGCTTAGTATGTAAGTATACGTATGATACAGGTAATAGTCACAGATTTTTTCTTCCCAAGCTCAGAAGTATACAGTAGTTACAGTTTTTTTCTTTACAGAGAGAGCACCACCGGCCATCAGGTACAGTAAACAGAATTTAACAGTAGTCAGAGTATACAATTCCCAGTATAGACTAGTTTGACAGTATTAAAATAACTACCCTACGTAACTGCTCATTTTTTTCTTTCCAGAAGAAAGCAGCACCAGCCATCTACGTACAGTAGTACTACACATCACACAATGCAATAATACAGTACGCACAATAACTGCACTAATATATTTGTTTATTTGTCCGTTTCAGGAAAAAGGGTGGCCTGGGGAGGTGGGGTGTTGTGTGTCCATTCTAATCTGTTTGTACGTTAAATGTCAGTATATAAACAGCAGTAATAATGTACACAAAACCTCTCCTCTCCCAATGACCTACTGTACTGTACACAGAATGGAGGAACAAGATAAAGACGGAACAAAAATATGACTAATATATAATATATATAATAATATGATATATATTATATATATCTATTATTATATATATATATATTATATATCATTATATCATTACAGTAATTATTAATAATATATTCTTATAAATGTTCATTCTATTCATGTTATATCCATTTTTCCAATGTTTTCTTTCTAAATGTTTAATCCAATTTCATCTGCCAGAAGAACTAATAAAGACTGCATTATTAATTATGTTTTATTTTTTGGTTCCTGATAAAAAAAAAATATTTATTATCATTCCTTCTATCATAATCATGACAACACCCCCCCCCCCCCCCACCCCACCATACACCAATGATAAGAATAAATGCACAAAACACCATGAATCAGTTATGTTTTTTTTAACTCTCAATTCTCACATGCTGGTGCAATCAGATTTACTATTCAAATTCGAGAAGGGATTTTAAAAAGCGTTACCCGTAACAAAGCCTCAAGGGTTGGGTGGGGGGTTGGGCCTGAGTCATGTGCATAATCAGCTAAGCTCCCATCCAAGAGGATTACACCAGCTCAGTGAGGCTTTGTAGCTCGGCTATGGATGGATTATAACACAATGGCAATATTCGAAAAGTAACACTGTGGAGGGGGTTGGGTGACTCATGCGCAGTAAGCAGCAAGCTCCCATCTCAAGAGGATTAGAGTCCATGCCGGTTGCAGTGAGCGATTGACGCTCGGCTAGTACGGATTAAAAAACAATGACTACTCAAAAATTAATGACTCTGTGAGGTGTCTGTCGAAAAGGTTTGGTGTGGCATGGGGAGAGATAAAGGATTAGATGTGGCAGCAGTTCAAAGAAATTACCATAGATGTGGATACATACAGTAATTTCAAAAGGCAGTTCATCATAGTACTGTATATTTGATCCCTACACCCCCAAATACAGTACATAAAAAGACACACATCAACCATGTGCAGCAAACCAAGATTGAATATCATAATATGAAGATTGTTTTTGCAGGCTTGTGGATAAAATAACCAGTAAAAAAATCATAATTAAAAAAAAAAAATTGGGGGGCACTCACAAGCAGTGGTGGTGGATGAAGACAGGCGCATGAGCAGGAATCAACTAGCTCCCTACCAAAGAGATTACACACAGGCGCATAGAGAGGTGATGCTCTGTGCAAATCAATTCGAGAAGGTATTTTCCAAAGCATTGCCGTAAACAAGCCTCAAATTTCCCATCTCACAGAGAAATTACACGCAGGCGCAGTGAGGCTTTGTAGCTCGCGGGACGGATTAAACAACACAATGTCAAGATCAGAAAATTAACGACTCTGTGTAGGGGGCGTGTTGGGTGAGTTATGTGCAGTAAGCAATATGGAAATGCTGAGCGCTCAAATGCAGGTATCTCAAAATGAAATAAGCCAACCACTGTACCAGGGTACTAACAATTGATATAGTACCTATTGTGTCATATAATGGTACTATCCTCCTGAAACAGGTGGTGTGTGGTGCAACCCACTCACCATCAGTCTCATTGGCAGGTTCCCCTGAAAACTATCAGTACTCACATCCTGGTGGGCAGCAGGCTTTGTGCAGCTACTCAAATGCAATACAGGGAAAAGGAGACCAAAAACGCGACCAGCACAAACGGACAGGAAGAACCCAGGACAAAAAATGATTACAAAAGGGCACTTTAATGTGGCAAAAGACCCATCCATGCATTCGAAACGTCGCAGCGTTCTTTTTCAAGCTCCCATCTCAAAAAGATTACACGCAGGCGCATTGATGCTTTGTAGCTCGCAGGGACGGATTAAGAACAATGTCAAGATTTCAGAAAATAACGACTCTGTGAGAGGGGGATGTTGGGTGAGTTCATGCGCAGTAAGCAGTTAGCTCCCATCTCAAATGGATAGATTACACGCATGTGCAGTGAGGCTTTGTACTCAGCTATGGAACGGATTAGAACACAATGTCAAGATTCAGAAATTAAAACGACTCTGTGGAGAGGGGGGGGTGTTTGGTGAGTCCATGCGTAATAGCAGTTAGCTCCCATCTCAAAAAGGATTACAACAGCAGGCGCAGTGAGCTTTTTTAGCCGGCTATGGACGGATTAGAACACATGTCAATATCAGAAATAACGACTCTGGAAATTTCAAATCCATGAGCTATCCTGTATGTGTTCATGGGGGAGGGGCTACAGGGTACATCTGCAGTCTTCAGAATTCAAGAAAAAAGACATACTTTAATTTCAAACAAAGTTTCCATATAAGAATACACCCCCAAAATACAGTACGTAAAAAAGCACCCAAATCACCCATGGTGCAGTCAAACGCACAAGGTCGCGGTCAAAAGCTACAGCACAGATTGAATATCGTAATACAGTAGAGGATTTTTGCAGGCTTGTGGAGCAAAAAAAAATTATACTAAAACTTTTTTTTAATTTTTTTTTTGGTCACTCACTACGCAAGCAAGCAGTGGTGGGGCGAAGTAACAGGCACATGCGTATAATCACCGCTGTCAAGCAGGAATGTGATTGAAATCAGACACACAGGTTCAAAGTAATGGTGTGGGAGAGTGTCTTGCATTGTAGAAAGAAAGAGTTGAAATACCCGCAGTGCAGTTAAATTATCCTGACGAGGGAGAGCGCTGTATATGCCAAATGTGACACTGTTACAGTACTGCAACAGCAGTAGATGCGCTCTAAAAACTTAAAATGATGTGTAAATGTGTATCAAATATACAAAATTGCAAAGGAATAATAAGTCAAATTTAAACAAGTGGCAATGGGTAATCAAATCAAACACTCAAACCCTTAGTGGACTGTTTCAAGGTCCAGGAAACAGTATGCACAGGAAAAACCAGGGGGAGGGTTGTACCTTAAAAATAAAAACAAAATCTACATAGTGCAAATATGTCAACCCAGTGAAGTGGTTTCTAAAAGCTTAGAAACTGAAACAGGGTATATCACGTATAGCCAACAGCTAATATGGTAAAACCACGGAGGAGCTTCGATCTCAAGCAGAGACAGATGACAGAGCCACAGGATAAAAAACAAGCACTTTATCCACACACGAATAGAATGGAGGCTACAAGATCCGAATGGATAAACAGCATGGGGAGTAGTGATCTTCCGATCCCTTCACGTCGCTTCTGCTGCTGCAACGCCACCCGACTGTGTCTCGACAGCCATCACGTCACTTCCGGCGCGGCTAGTGAGTTTCTGTAGGGCAATCTCCCTCTCCCTCTCTCCTCTCTGTTATGATCAATTATGATCAATTACCAATTGGGGAGGATATAAAAAGACACCTTAGAGTAAGGGGCGGTACACTCCTGAGGAAGCCACACACCCTTTTCTGGCGAAACGCGTAGAGTGGGAGCCGTCCAGAGAGGAGAGAGGAGAAAGGCGAGATTGCCATACAGAAACTCACCTAGCCGCGCCCGGAAGTGACGTATCGGGACGGAGCGGAAGTGACATACCGGCGGAGAGAGAGGCAGGATTATCCACCCGAGAGGCAGCTCCAAGTGCAGTACTTGCGAATAACAGCTGAAGGGGAGTCTGGCAGCCCACGGGGGGATACAGCCTGGAAAGACGCAGTCCACCGCCGGAGACACACAGTCCCAGAGAGAGGCGAACTACATCAAGTCACATCGGAGGAGGCGGGTGAGCCTGAAGTTAACACACTCTTCTCTCCTTGATCACAATGATTGTGACAAATGCTTAAATCACTTGTTTTTATTGTAAGTGTTCATTTTTTAACCCTATAAAGTATAGTTTTATCATTGTACTGGTCTGCACTATGGTATCATTTTTTGCACATACACATGGTTGCTGAGCTGAGAATTGGAGACCGCATCACAGAGTGGAGAACAACATCCCTAGCAGAGACCATTGTGTGTCAAAACCGCTTGATTACAACTTACATCTTGTAAGTAGGCACCACATACGAGCCAAGACAAGACATAGAAATTTACACCAATTGAAAACTGTCTACACTTAGTTTGTTTTTTTGTCTTTTTGTTCTATTTCCCTCCATGCTCCCCCTGGATTACAACGTGAGTAAACATGCTGGCACCAATTTGGTAACCCAGTGGCCTATCAGAATATTGGACCTGAAAGTCCCAGCTCATAAAACTGTGCACAAAGCATATATGTATTTTAAAACACCCTGTTAATAAAATATACACTTTAACTTTCCTAAATCTTCTGGTTATGGGGAGTAGAATAAGAAGCTGCACTTTATTCCTTACTTGCCATATTCCCCTCACACTATAAACTAGACTTGGACTTGTAAAACTCCTCACAACCTTATCTATGGTTGGAGCACCCCTAGAACCTATATACCGGGTTCTGGGTGACCTGGGCATTAGATAGGTATCCCCCTAAACCTATGGACAACTTGACCATTTTATCTGCAAACCCCCCTGTAGGAGGACGCGCACAGAGGTATGCAAGGGAGACTTGTTAAGGTGAAATTAAATAAGGCTTTATTGCGCCTGTTTCTTTAACATCAGAAAATCATTCAAACAAGGGGTCAAACAAAGCTTCTATTCACTTGGGAGTATTTCTAGTGAAACCTATGCAGTCCACAACTCCCTTTAGATAAGCATGTCTCCCAGCCCCAAACATATATCTTGATATGAGCAGATATACCAAAAGTTTTATAAAGGAAAGGCTTATCTGTTTCTTGTAGATGGAAGGAAAGTATTCTCTGTTCCTGGGTTGCTGCCTTTTTCCTCAGGTTTTGTCAGCATTCAGGTTTAGAGGTGCTTTCCCCTGTGTCTTGCACGCAGCTCTGCTGTTTCTTCTGGCAGACATTCTTCTCAAGACATCTGTCCCCATGGTCAGTCTCACAACTTGTGAGACTCAGGAACAATCTCTCTTCCTGTCTCAAAACACAGGCTTATCTAAGAAACTAATCAGGCAGGTGGTGTTGGATAATTGACTATCAGCAGTTAACCACCACACTGCTGAATTAGAGGCACATTTCCTGAACAGGGATAACTCCCCTGTTACATACATCCCCTGTTTGTGGGAAGCTCGGGCTTGCCACGGCCAAAGCCCATCTTTCCACTCTCATTCTAGATATCTCTGTGACTTGAATGAGAGTGGATGGAGGAAGAGAACCCTCAGTTCCGCTAGGATCGGAGCCCTTTCTCCAGTTCATTCGTGTCTCCTCCCAAAGGTGTGTGAGATCAGCACTCCTCAGTCGCTCGAGGAGGACTTTTTCTAGGTACAGACTTTTTGCTACAGTGGCGACCAACTTTAATCGAAGTTGGCTAGTTCCGCGAATTTCGGAATATCCCGGTGATGTGCGGTTTAGTAACGTTTTCTCCCGGAGTGTATTGCGTTATTTTGCGCCGGTGATTTAAGCATTTTATTCCCGCTGGCTGCAATACTGCAATTCCGTGTAAAAACGCATGGGGGCGTTTGTGAGCTGTTGTCTCTGAAGTCTAATACCTTCGCGGTTCAACCTACAGTGCACAGTCTGTGCGTGCGAGCGCAGTAATAGTAAAATTGCATATTTAATTTTATTTTAAAGTACAGTACTGTACTGTACATGCTCGGACCCTGTAGGGTGAAGTGAGGGGGTTCCTAACATCTGGGGGAAAAATAATTTTAATTCTATGGTGAGTACTGTCTTGTTGCCGTATTATTTTAGTGGGGCAGGCTGGGTACTTCTTTAGGGAGCTGACCATTACTGTACATTAAAACTTTTCTTTTTCTTTTTCCTTAGAAAAGAAAACGGCTAATGGGGGGATTTTGATGGATAATATTGTACTGTATGCTGATGTTTTCCGGCCGTACAGTATACTGTGTAATAAACCCAAATAAAAAAAACTATGCATTTATTCTACATGTTCAGTATCGTGTCATTATTTGTCTTCCACAGTATACTGTACAGTGGTATACAGTGCCTAACATCTATGGGCAAAAATAATTTTATTCCTAGGTGCCCTAGAACAGAAGTTCCCATGCCAATTGCCCGTGAACTTGAAAGCGGCCCTAAGTAGTTCCCACGCCAATTGCAAGAATATAATGTAAAATAACCCGTTCTGTGGGTCTGAGCGGATTGAAATTTACCTGGTCCTCATGCGGGAGGACCCTTGCCATAGTGGCAAAATATCAGCCTTCCAAGACCCCCGAAACTGGAGGTACAAAAAGACAGTTAAAAGCACATTACCAAAGTGGCTTTTTTTCTGCCATGCAAGTCAATGGCAGAAACCTGAACTTTAACATCACCCTGACTCCGTTCTGTTGCCACGAGAGGGTCGCAATTTGCCATGCAATCCTGCCGCAACTAGGACTACATGGTGACCGAATCTGAGCTCTCTATGTCGCACAGAACTGAAGTTGTGGGTTCCAGGTTTCTGCTCCTTCTGACTTAGCCGGTTCAAAGCTTTCTCCGCCATTGCGCTCAATGGTAGGACCCTCCTCGCCGGCGTGACCCTTTCTCGCCGCCATTACTGCTCGGACCCTGTTGGGGTCAAGTGAGGGGGTTCCTAACATCTAGGGGCAAAATGAATTTTATTTCTAGGTGCCCTAGAACAGAAGTTCCCACGCCAATTGACCTAGTTCCCACGCCAATTGCCGTAGTTCCTACGCCAATTGCGCGACCAGCCAGTTAAAAACAGTGCAGCAAGCCTCTACAGTACATTTGTTACACTGGCAAAGGAGCAAATGGAAACAATGTGAGGCAATTCAACATGGTCTTTTATTGGTGGAGTAAGTACAAAAACATTTATTTACATTTAAAGTGCACAGCAATTCTAACCATCAACAAAACAAAACATTTTTAGTGCATGGGGCAAAGGGAGTTAAAGTCACATTTTAAGTAACATCTCCTTTAATAAAGAAACCCAGTACTGTATACAGTACAGTACAGTGGGATGGTGTGCAACACTGTCAGTCAGACCTGCACCAGTTCAGTCCTAGAGGGCAGCAAACAGGGCAGGTTTTCAGGGCAACGTTGAAAACCGTGCCTGTTTGCGGCCCTCAGGGACTGGATTTGTGCATGTCCTGTGAAAAAAAACACACATCAACATCTCTTTTGTTTAAGTACAGCAGGTACTGTAGGGCAAAACATGTAGAGTACAATACAGTTCAGCACAACAGTATGGTCTCACTGACAGTCCTCCACATTGTCCATCCATGGCCGATTCCTTGCATGGCGCAAAACGCCATTAATGCAGTCTCTAACGCCTTTCATTACAGGATCTGCAACTGTATAAAAGCGCCGCATTTCTTCCACAATGTTTTTCCTTAAATTGGCAGGAAGGGCCTTTTTAACGGGATTTCCTTCGTAGTTCACTTTGAACACCCACTCGCATTACAACGTGTAGGGAACATCGTGCTTGCAAATGATCAAGGCATACTTGTGGGGTACAGCAGCATTCATCCCCCTATACTTCTCCCTGAGCCCCGGTGGCAGATCACACAGGGTGATGTCGGGCACTGTTTCGATGCGAGCGGGTGTAGGTCTTTTGGGAACGGGTGTGCTTGAGGCAACGGGTGATGGTAGGATGTCTGGGAGGAAGCTTTCCTCCGGTCGTGGTCGCCGTGTTGTCTCCTGGCGTGGTCTTGACGGGGTTGTCATGTCCTCCTCAACGGCATACATGTACACTACATCTTCTGGTGGATGGGGTGCACTTGGTGAAGGAAGGGGGTCGAAGGTCCCATTCATCACATCCATGTCACCCTCCTGTTCCGGCGTCGGGGAAACAGGGGCATTAGCACCGAGCAAATAATGTATGCCCGCAATGTCAGCCTCTATCTTCTCCATCCGTTGATCCATCTGTTACTCCATTTGTAGCATCCGTGTCTCCACATTTAACATGGTCTCCAGAAGCAGATCTATCTTTGCCAGCACAATAGAATTCCCGGGGAGGTCCACACTTATCCCATTCAGCATCCGGTCCAACGAGCTGCTTCTTGTGCATAGCGTCTGGACATCTGGGGGGATGGGTGCAATGGAAGATGAGATGGGGGTTCCATGGACAGAAGCGGCATCGATGGAGAGTGGAGGAGGTGACCTGTGGATACCCGGTAGAGGAGAAGCGGCAGCGTCGTCGAAGAGGGATGGAGAAGGTGACCTTTGGATTTCCGAGCAAGAAGCAGAGTCGTCTAAGCGCAAAGGAGACAGTGACCCATCGTCAGATGGAACCGGAGAAGATGGGGGTGGAGAAGACGGGATGAAGATTTCCGGGACAGCTACAGCAGAGTCGTCTAAGCATATGGGAGGAAGTGGTCTGTGGTTCCGATGGGTTGGCTGCATTCGTTCTGCGTCGAAAGTACATCACCGTATATCTTCTTCACATAATGAGGCTTACGTCTAAGAAAACCCTTAACCTTTGGGGTCAGCAGAAGGTTTTCTTTATTGGCCTTAGCCTGTCGCTTTGCCCTTGGCGTGGAAATTGCTCCTGCCTTTCGCTTTTTCAGCATGACAGGCACGGCAGAGGTGAGAGGGTTCTTGCGTCCATAGAAACGGGGATGCTCCATGGAAGCAGGTGGCACAATGCAGTACAGTATCTGGACAAGGGCAAGTTCAGATAAAGATCCTGTAGTGGTGGCCTATGCAAAGTGTGTGACCTTTTATGTATGGCGGCCAGGTACAGGTGTTAAAAGTGGGCGTGTGAGTCATTACCGTATAAATACACCATCCATTTTGTGGATTCACTGCACATAGAATACACATCGACTAAACATCGAATATACATTCTTGTGTTTGTATTTCTTTCTACTCGCAGCAATGCCTGTTAAAAAGATTTCAAAGGATCTCAGCATGCGAATTAAGGATATGTACAGGAGCGGACACCGAATTGCTGCTATCCAATGCTGGTTAGCTACTTGTGGCCTCGTTGTGCCATTAAACACCTTGAGCTATCATGCACATGGACAAAACAGAGACCGGAAAAAGGCACCAAGGGTAACAAACGCGTAAGTATATTTATAAAACTTAACAAAAAAAATATAGAAAACTGTACTGTACATATACAGTTCTGTATCTACTGTAATACTGTTGTTATTTCTGTTGGTTTATATTACAACACACAGTAGTTTGTCTATTTATATGTATAGTACAGCAGTATACATTTTTTGTATATTTCAATTAATCTTACAATATAGTATATTCTGTATAGGATGTACTGTATATTTATATTTATATTACAACAGTATATTTATTTTGTATATTAATATTTATAGTACAACAGTATATATATTTTGTCTATTTATATTTATAGTACAGCAGTATACATTTTTTGTATATTTCAATTAATCTTACAACGGTATATACTGTATAGGATGTACTGTATATTTATATTTATATTACAACAGTATATTTATTTTGTATATTAATATTTATAGTACAACAGTATATATATTTTGTCTATTTATATTTATAGGGGGGTCTTGGAAGGCTGATATTTTGCCACTATGGACTTACAGTATATACAGGATTTATATATTTTTATTTTAAAGATATTAAAGAATGTACTGTATTCAGGTTTCTGCCATTGACTTGCATGGCAGAAAAAAAGCCACTTTGGTAATGTGCTTTTAAACTGTCTTTTGGTACCTCCGGTTCCGCGGGTCGTGCAAGGCTGATATTTTGCCACTATGGCAAGGGTCCTCCCGCATGAAGACCAGGTAAATTTCAACCCGCTCAGACCCACAGAACGGGTTATTTTACATTATATTCACGCAATTGGCGTGGGAACTACTTAGGGCCGCGGTCAAGTTCACGGGCAATTGGCGTGGGAACTTCTGTTCTAGGGCACCTAGGAATAAAATTATTTTTGCTCATAGATGTTAGGCACTGTATACCACTGTACAGTATACTGTGGAAGACAAATAATGACACGATACTGAACATGTAGAATAAATGCACAGTTTTTTTTATTCAGGGTTTATTACACAGTATACTGTACGGCCGGAAAACATCAGCATACAGTACAATATTACCCATCGAAATCCCCCCATTAGCCGTTTTCTTTTCTGAGAAAAAACAAAAAGAAAAGTTTTAATGTACAGTACAGTAATGGTCAGCCCCCTAAAGAAGTACCCAGCCAGCCCCACCAAAATAATACGGCAACAAGACAGTACTCACCATTGAATTTCCCATTCAGCTTGCGCCGGCTCCGGTCCACTGCCAGTCCAGCTTTCTTCATCAGCCACGTCAATAGTTGGCAGCGGGACTAGTCCACCTGTAGTCAGCAGGTGAGGCTGGAGCTTAGGTACATGCAAGCTTCATCAAAACTGCACAACAAATCCAGCTCAGCCTCAGGCTCAGGGTTGTCACTGACAGTGGGACCGTCATTGGAAGCCGGTGCTGGTGCTGGTGCATTGCTTGGCAGCGACTGTCGCTTCTTAGTTGGTTTTAACACGACCCTTTGCCTTTTGACGCCTCCATGATCATAGATACGGGAAAAATCCGGTGACACACACCAATACCCTCCAACGAATTGGGACTCAATACGGTGAAAACAGGGGTCACTACATAACCTTTTCCTTATTGCACGCTTCCACGTATGAGGAGTTGGCGAAAATTTGTAAAAGTCATAGTTTTCGATAAAATACTGATAAATTTGAGCAACTGTTGCCATCTTATCATCTGTTGCATTAATCGCGGCCCATATCAAATACGCGTAACTTCTGTCAGGTTTTTGGAAAGCAGGCTGCACTTGAACACTCATGGCGGGTGGGTCTCTGGAGAATAGTGTAAGACAAACTGAAACTGGTCTTTGTCTTTCTTTAATATGAAAAGCCTAAATTGATACATTTTTGCAACCTCTTCCTTCAGTCTCAAGGCCAAGGCCAAGTTACAATAGCACACTGTGGTACGGTTTCTTTTTTAAACTAAACACCTGCAAGCCGACACATTACTGATTCGGCGCATTATAATTCATGAATTTCTGCAATCTGGCGGACACGCGAAGCATTGCAGCCTATTAAAATCCGAACCATTATCAATAAACACATCAACCGCGCGTCAGCTGGGCATGACCCTGGCTGGGAGCTCGGCATGCTCCGGGTGAACAGCGTGGCATTCCAGGAACATGCCAGATACAAGCCGGTGATTACTTTGAATAAAAGCTGCCGGAGCAGTACGTGCGCGGTCATGAGATTTCCCTCGCGTCGGGTGCTCGTTTTATTGTAGGCAGACAGTATGGTAGCAGTTGCAGAGCGTTTAAAAACAGCCCTTCGAGTTTTCCGCTCTTGAAGCTGTGTCTCTGCACTTTTCCCACTTAAGGAAGTTGCTAGTTCAGCCTCTTTGGGATTAAATTGCAAATCCATATCCACTTCCAGAGAATGTCCCATCTTTTCAGCTTCATCAGCTAAGGATTCTTCTGGTTTTGATTCAGCACGTGTACCTTCTTTTGTTGCCTGTTGGGTGGCTGAAGGTTTTGCTAGTGCTTGTTTAGGTGGTTCAAATTTTGCAACCTTGTTTTTCAGACCAGCCGTATTTTCCAGCTCTCACGTACCCGTCGTATTCATGGGTTTTTGTTGGCTGTGGGATACTGACGCTTAGTCAGGGTCAATACTTGTCCTTGTAGAACTGTAATCTCATCCGCGAGAGATCCCTGTTTTTAGAGTGCGTCTTGCAAGTCTCTTCTCAGGGAATTTATCTGCACACTTTATTTTCTCTGAGCTTGCTTCCACATTTTCACTGCATTGTGAAGCACTATGAATTTCTTTGCTCAGGCCACAGTTACTTGTCTCAGTTTCAGGACCTTCTTGTGCTCCCTTTTGTGCCGAGTCACCTGGGTTCTAAGCTTGGGCTCCAGCGATGCTTTGGTGAGGCTCAGGGTAGCCTTCATTTTCTCATGCTGCTTTGCGGGGACATACTGGGTAATCAGATGTTCCTGCAGCACCTGTATTTCTTTAACAGCCCGCAGATTGTCTTCCTGCAGAGTTCACTGCTTCTCCTCGGCCATCTGGAGGTGCGTACACAGACTTTGCAGTTGGTTCTGCAGTTGGTGCTCTGCTTCAAACTTCTCACCTTCCAAAAGTCAATTTATTTCTTTAAGCTCGTGTAGCTTTTCATTCTTTTCCTTGACGTAGTCTGTCAAATGAGAATTTTCTTCTTCCAGTTTTAAGTTTTCTCTTTTTAATCGTAAATTTTCTCCTTTTCCAGTCTCTGTACTATTCAGGGCCTCCTTGCAGTCCTCCTTCCATTTACACACATCTGCTTTGAGAATGATAGTCTCCTGGCGTGAGACTTCCTTCTCTAGGTTGAGGGTCTGAAGCTCCTTCTTAGAGACTTTGAGATCTGTATTAAGATTGAAATAGTTTCTTTAGAAATGTCCAGCTCTTCAGTGAGACTCTGTAGTTCCTTTCTGGAAACTTCCAGGTCTGTGCGGCAGCTGTTGGTCTCATGTTGTGAGGCATCCAGTGCTCTGCGGAGTGTCTGAACTTCTTTCTGAGATCCGTCCACCTCTGTCTGGACACTGTTGACCTCCTGTTTTGAGGCACTCAGATCTACGCGAAGAGTGTGAACCTCTTGCTGGAAGACTGTCATCTGCTTCAGTGCCTCCTCATACATCCACTTCAGCTTAGCCATCATTTTATCAGATTGGCTCTCCTTTTCATCCATGGAGGAAATAGTAGCGTTTGCAGTATCTAGCTCAGTCTTGAGATCGTCCAATTCTGTTCCAGATTCAGGATACTGTATATTGCGAGCACCGTCTTCTGTAACTCAGCATTATCTTCCCTCTCAAGTTTCAATTGTTCCCGGAGTAGATCACAGTCACACCTGGCAATTTTCAGGGCATCTTCAGGGCTGGTCAAGGGATCGTCACTCACTGGTTCTGGCTCCACTTCCCTGGGCTGGTTGGTTGAGGGTTCCTCACTGTTGGCACCGGACAGACACTTCTTTGGGGTACACGACTTCTGCCTTGGGCCCTCTGGATATTCGATTATTCGCGGGACGAATTCTCCATTTTCTCTGGGCTGCAGGGCAACTAGGTCCCCCTTTTTCTCCACAGGATCTGCGGACGTGTCTGTTCCTTCCACAGTAAGGGAAGAGCCGCTTTTCTTATTCTTTTTCCACCTTTTTGTTTTGTATGACTCCATCCGATAAGGAATACTGGGGTCTCCTTTATTTGATACTTCAGCGGCTTCATTGTATACGCCAGGCTTTTCTTGCAGTTGCTTTAGCTGACAGAAATATTTGGTGATCTGCTGCTCCCGCTCTTTCTCCTGTCGACCATATCCGTCATCATAGAGACCGGTCCTTTCGGTTCGTGCCGAGTTAAGGCACCCCCACCATTCTTGGGGTGTTTTGTGGGTGTGACACAGTTCGGTTTCCCGTAAGAGATGTCTTCCTCTTTATTTGACTGGAAGGGCCACTCTTCCATGGGGTAGTGTTCATTACAGGAACGCTGCATTTTGTCCTCCATTTTTGGGCTATCAGGTGTAATTTTCTTCCTGACTTCAGGAGGCGCTATTGCAGCTGTTACCACTGTATTTGCTAGAACCCCCAATTGTGGTAGTCCTACAGGTGGGCATATTTTGCTTGTAGAGGTCGTAGCTCTCACAGGCATCTCTGTAGACTTTTCTTTTTCTTGGGTAAAGTTTACACTATCAGCAGTACTGTGCCTGCATTCTCTCTCATTAGGTATACTGGATGTGCAGTTGCTAGGTACAAACTTCTGTTTGCTTTACACCATTTACTTGCTAGGTGTAATACCCTCCGCTTCAGCCCAATAATGTGGTTTTCTGCTTGAGGGAGAGGGCTACAGGGAAAGGGTGAGGGTGACAGGGAAAGGGTGAAGGCGACAGGGAATGGGTGAGGGCTTCAGGGAATGGGTGAGGGCGACAGGGAATGGGTGAGGGCGACAGGGATGGTTGAGGACGACAGGGAAAGGGTGAGGGTGACAGGGAAAGGGTGAGGGCGACAGGGAAAGGGTGAGGGCGACAGGGAAAGGGTGAGGGCAACAGGGAAAAGGTGACAGGGAAAGGGTGAGGGCGACAGGGAAAGGGTGAGGGTGACAGGGATGGGTGAGGGAGACAGGGAAAGTGTGAGGGCGACAGGGAAAGGGTGAGTGCGACAGGGTGAGGGCGACAGGGAAAGGGTGAGGGCGGCAGGGATGGGTGAGGGCGACAGGGAAAGGGTGAGGGTGACAGGGAAAGGGTGAGGGCGACAGGGAATGGGTGAGGGCTTCAGGGAATGGGTGAGGGCGACAGGGAATGGGTGAGGGTGACAGGGTGAGGGCGACAGGGATGGGGGAGGGCGACAGGGAAAGGGTGAGGGTGACAGGGAAAGGGTGAGGGCGACAGGGAATGGGTGAGGGCTTCAGGGAATGGGTGAGGGTGACAGGGAAAGGGTGAGGGCGACAGGGAATGGGTGAGGGCGACAGGGATGGTTGAGGGCGACAGGGAAAGGGTGAGGGCGACAGGGAAAGGGTGAGGGCGACAGGGAAAGGGTGAGGGCGACAGGGAAAGGGTGAGGGTGAAAGGGAAAAGGTGACATGGAAAGGGTGAGGGCAACAGGGAAAGGGTGAGGGTGACAGGGAAAGAGTGAGGGCGACAGGGATGGGTGAGGGTGACAGGGAAAGAGTGAGGGCGACAGGGATGGGTGAGGGTGACAGGGAAAGTGTGAGGGCGACAGGGAAAGGGTGAGGGTGACAGGGAAAAAGTGAGGGCGACAGGGAAAGGGTGAGACGGCTCGCCAGCGGCCTAAATCCACTCACCACGGGCGTGTGGTTATGCGTATTTGTTGAACACTGTATATATATATTTTTATACAAAAAAGAAAAAGACTGCGCTCCTTGGGTGTATACTGACACTTGTAAATATACAATGTTAATGTACTAATATATGTGAACAATAAGGAAATGGCATAAGACTATTAAATCAATAAATGGCTGATTGACTCACACTAATACAATTACACACAATGTGATGATTAATAAATGCTATATGTGCTGATGGTTAAAAAGCGGCTGAAAAAAATGCTAACCAGTGAAATAATGAGTGGTTGTGAATGGGCATTAGATGTCATGAATGTTCTACTGCTACACAAATGAAACCCTCCTGGATGATACTAGGATACTATAAAAATATATGAATAATAAAAAAAAATTAAAAAAATGAAAAAATAGAAAAAATATATGTGTATAAAAATAAAAATGAAAAAATATAATAAAAAATTCAACCAAACCAAGGATCCATATATAGGATCTGGCTGCTCTCTGCAAGGACCAACGAACTCCCAGAAATCTGCGAACAACAAGAAAAGAAAGCGCCCGATCCTAGTGCAGCATGAAAAAATACAATTTAATAAAAATGATTAGAACCAACAAATGCAAACTCACAAACAAATAAAAAGTTAAAGCATGTAATGAGTATACTCTTGTAAAAATAAATTAAAATAAAAATGAAATTAAAAACATGTGAATGATTAAATGGAATAAATGTATATTAAATTGTGCTCAAAATGATTAATGTGTTCAATGTGCTTTTTGTTATTAAATTTAAATAAATGATGAAGTTTCTATAGTGTATAAATCTTAAATATTTATTAGCATTCACATGTTTTTAATTTCATTTTTATTTTAATTTATTTTTACAACATTGATAAATTTACACATCATGTACCCTTGGTCAGCAACTACACATATGCCGTAATGCATTTGCTTTTAATTTTGTCATACAGGTGACTGTGGGATACAAAGTCCCAGTGTGCAGTTCTCCTGGTTCTTTTGCAAAATAGATATAATTTATTTATCCTTGAGACCCTTTATATTAAGGTCCGATAGATATTTAAGAAGAAGTTAATCGTCTCCCATTAATTTATTTAATACACATAATAATATACAATACAGGCAGCTTCCATCAAAAACAACACTTCACATTACATAGGCCATCTCACCTCAGGTCTCAGGTTGGCAAGGCTGGACAGTGGGAAGAACCTCGTCTTGGACCGCCGTGCTTGTTGCGAGGCTGCATTTGCTTGGCAGCGTCAAACTCGTCCCTTCTTATGAGTTGGTTGTTAACACGACCCTTTGCCTTTTGACGCCTCCAGGATCATAGATACGTGGGTAGAAATCCGGTGGACAACACAACATACCCTCCAACGAATCGTGGGGACTCAATAGCGGTGAAAAAACGGGGTCACTACATAGAGCTGCTGTGGGGGTGTGGCGGCTGTGTGTGTGCACGCTTCCACTATGAGAGTTGGCGAAAAGTTTTGTGAAAAGTCATAGTTTTTTCGATGGAGAATCTGATAAATTTGAGCAACTGTTAGCCAGGGCGTTATCATCTGTTGCATGTAAGTCCGGTCGGCCCATATCAAATACGCGTAACTTCTGTCAGGATTTTTGGAAAGCAGGCTGCCTTGGAACACTCATGAAGCGGGTTGGTCTCTGGAGAATATTGTAAGACAAACTGAAACTGTCCGTTGTCTTTCTTTAATATGAAAAGCCTAAAATTGATACATTTTTTGCAACCTCTTTCCTTCAGTCCTCAAGGCACACATAGTGAGCCAAAGTTTACAATACACACGTCAGATGAATACTGTTTTCTTTTTTAACACTAAACACGCGTGCCAGCCGAACACATCTCTGATATCGGCGTCAGTATAGTCAGGAAATTTCTGCATCTGCGAACACCGCAGAAGCACTTTCAGCACTATTAACATCCGACCATTATCAATAAAACACATCACCGCCGCGTACAGCGGCATTACCCTGGTCTGGTAGCTTCGGCATGCTCCGGGTGAACACCGTTGCATTCCAGAACATGCCAGTACAACCGGTGATGTACTTTGACATCAAAAGCGTGAGCCGGATGCAGTAACGTGCGCGGAGTCATAACAAGATTTCCCACGGGGGGTGCGCGGTGCTCATTTTTATTGTAGGCATAACAGTATGGTAGCAGTTGCAGGACGTTTAAAAAACAGCCCTCGAGTTTTCCCGCTCTTGAAGCTGTGTCCTCTGCACTTCCTTCCCACTTCAGAAGTTGCTAAGGTTCAGGCCTCTTTGGGATTTCAATTGCAAATCCATATCCACTTCCTGAAGAATGTCCCACTTTTCACTTCATCAGCTAAGATTCTTCTGGTTTTTGATTCAGCACTGGGTACCTTCTTTTGTTGCCTTTGGGGTTTGCTGAAGTTTTTGCATAGTGCTTTCTTTTAGGTGTTTCAAATTTTGCACCCTTGTTTTTCAGACCAGCACGTAATTCCTCCAGCTCTCACTGTCAACCTTGTATTCAATGGTTTTTGTGTCTGTTCTGCGATCTGACGCTTGTCAACGGTCAATACTTGTCCTTGTAGAACTGTAAATCTTCATCCGCGAGAGATCCCTGTTTTTAAGAGTGCGTCTTGCACGTCTCTCTCAGGGAATTTACGTGCACACTTTATTTTCTCTGACTTGCTTCCACATTTTCACTGCTTGTGAAGCAACTAAATTTCTTGCTCAGGCCACGAGTATACTATGTCTCACTTTCAGGACTCTTCTTGCTCCCTTTTTGCTGGCCGATCACCGGTTCTAAGCTTTGTCTCCACGATGCTTTTGGCTGAGGCTCAGGGTAGCCTTCATTTTCCTCATGCTTGCTTGCGGGACATCACTGGTATCAGATGTTCCTCAGCACCTGTATTCTTTAAGCAGCCCGCAGATTTGTCCCTCCCCTGCAGATGTTCACAGCTTTCCCTCGGCCATCTGGAGGTGCGTACACAGACTTTGCAGTTGGTTCTGCAGTTGGTGCTCTGCTTCAAACTTCTCACCTTCCAGAAAGTCAATTTATTTCTTTAAGACTCGTGTAGCTTTTCATTTTTTTCCTTGACGTATGTCTGTCAATGAGAATTTTTTCATTCTTCCAGTTTTAAGTTTTCTCTTTTATTAAATCTGTACATTTTCTCCTTTTCCAGTCTCTGTACTATTCATGGCCCTGCTGCATTCCTCCTTCCATTCACCACATCTGCTTTGAAATGATCTAGTCTCCTGCGTGAACTTCCTTCTCTAGGTTGAGGTCTGAAGCTCCTTGCTTTAGAGACTTGAGAATCTGTTTAAGAATTGAAAATAGTTTTTCTAAACTGTCCAGCTCTTCAGTGAGACTCTGTAGTTCCTTTCTGGAAACTACTCCAGGTCTTGCGGCAGCTGTTTGGTCTCATGTGTTTGAGGCACTCCAGTGCTCTGCGAGTGTCTGAACTTCTTTTCTGAGATCCCTCACCCTTGTCTGACACGTTGCATGACCTCCTGTTTTTGAGCACTCAGATCTACGCGAAGAGTGTGACACCTCCTTTGTCTGGAGACTCTTCATCTGGCTTCTAGTGCTCCTCATACAGCCCCTTCAGCTTATCCCTCTTTAATCAGATTGGGCTCTCCATTTTCAATCCTGGAGAATAGTAGCGTTTGCATACTAGCTCGTCTTTTGAGATCGTCCAATTCGTTCCCAGATTCAGGGATACTGTATATTTGCGAGCAACCGTCTTCTGTAACTTCAGGCATTATCTTCCCTCTCAAGTTTCAATTGTTCCAAGGAGCATAGATCACACGTCAACCTGGCAATTTTCAGGGCATCTTCAGGCTGTCAAGGATCGTCACTCACTGGTTTCTGGCTCCACATTCCCTGGCTGGGTTGGTTTAGGGTTCCTCATGTTGGTCACCCGGACAGACCTTCTTTGTGGGTACACCGACTTCTTGCCTTGGGCCCCTCTGGAATATTCGATTATTCGCTGGACGAATTCTCCCACCTTTTCTCTGGGCTCAGGCAATAGTCCCCCTTTTTCTCACAGGATCTGCGGGACGTTCTGTTTCCTTCCACGCGAGGGAAGAGCCGCTTTCTTATTCTTTTCCACCTTTTTTTTTGTATGACTGGCCATCCGATAAGAATCTGGGGTTCTCCTTTATTTTGATTACTTCAAGCGTCTTCAATTGTATACGTCCAGCTTTTCTTGCAGTTTGCTTTAGCTAGCAGTAATATTGGTGATCTGCTGCTCCCTCCTTTCTCCTCGTCGACCATAAATCCCGTCTCATAGGACGGGTATCCTTTCGGTTCGTGCGAGTTAGGCACCCCCACCATTCTTGGGTGGGTGCTTTTTGGTGGGTGTGACACAGGTTCGTGCTCCCGTAAGAGATGTTTTCCTCTGCTTTATTTGACTGGACGGGCCACTCTCCCCATGGGGTAGTGTTCCATTAACGGAACGCTGCATTTTGGTCCTCCATTTTTTGGGCTATCAGGTTATTTTCATTTTCTTCCCTGTCTCATGAGCGCTATTGCAGCTGTTACCACCTGTTATTTGCTAGACCCCCAATTGTGCTAGTCCTCAGGTGGGCATATTTTGCTTGTAGAGGTCCCGTACCATCTCACATCATCTCGTCGTAAACTTTTTCTTTTTTCTTGGTAAGTTTACAATATCAGCAGTACTGGTGCCTGCATTCTCTCTCATTAGTATACTTTATGTGCCGTTGCTAGGTACAAAACTTCTGTTTGCTTACAACCATTTACTTGCTAGGTGTTTGAAATCACCCTCAAAAAAAGCGTTCAGCCCAATCATTGGTTTCTTGCTTGAGGGGAAGGGCTCCGGGAAGGTGAGGGTGACAGGGAAAGGGTGAAGGCGACAGTGCAAGTGGGTGATTGCGTTCAGCGGATGGGTGAGGAGTGCGAGGAATGGGTGAATGGATGAGGCGACGGGATGGTTGAGGACGACAGCGGAAAGGGTGAGGGTGCAAAGTGAGGCGAAACAGGGAAAGGTGAGGGCAGGACAGGGAGCAACGGAAGTGACGGAGTGAGGCGAAAAGGGATGGTGAAGGGATGGTTAGCGGCGCAGACAAGGGAAAGGGACGCGGGAAAGGTGAGTGCGACAATGAATGTGAGGGTAAGGGATAGGCCGACAGGGAAAGTGTAGGGCTCCAAAGGTTGTGCTAATGGTGGGCGAAGGATAGGGCGAGGGATATGGGTGAGGGCGACAGGGAAGGGTGAGGGTGACAGGGAAGTTAGGCGAGGATGGGTGAGGGCTTCACTGGAATGGGTGAGGGCTTCAGGAATGGGTGATGGCGTGGGAGGTGGACAGGGTGAGGGCGACAGGAATGGGGGAGGGCGACACGGAAAGGGTGATGTGAAGGGAAAGGGTGAGGGCGACAGGGAAATTGGTGAGGGCTTCAGGAATGGGTGAGTGTGACAGTGATGGTGAGTGGCGCAGGGAATGGGGTGAGGTGCGACGAGGGGATGGTTGAGGGCGCAGGAAAGGGTGAGGTCACAGGTGAAAGGGTGAGGCGCGACAGGGAAATGGTGAGGGCGACAGGGAAAGGGTGAGTGAGGAAAGGGAAAAATTTGTGGAAAGGGGTAGGGCAACAGGGAAAGGGTGAGGGTGCCAGGGAAAGAGTGATGGTCACAGGGATGGGTCGATGGTGACCCGGACAGAGTGAGGGCGACAGGGATGGGTGAGGGTGACAGGAAAGTCGTGAGGGCGCGGGAAAGGGAGGGTGACAAGGAAAAAGTGATGGCGACAGGAAAGGGTGAGTGGCAACGAGGAAATGGTTGAGGGCAAAGAGGGTGAGGCGACAGTGATAAAGGGTGATGGCTTGGCAGGATGGGTGAAGGAGACAGTTATCAAGGGAAGGGGACGGGAAGTGAGTCACATGGCAAGTGAGGGTGAGGACAGTGAAGCTGGGAGGTGACAGGGATGATGTGTAAGGGTAGGTACAAGATGTGAGGCGACGGGATGGGTTGAGTGCGCCAGAGAGAGGGTAGGGTGACAGTGAGACGATGAGGGTGACGGGAGAGGGGTAGGGTGATGCAGGAAGGGTGAGGGTGACACAGGTACGAGTGTGACACAGGGAGAACAGGGTGACACGAGGAGGGTTGACCAAGGAGGCAGTACCGGTAGAGTATGACACAGAACGGTTTAGCCGGAGAGGGAGAGAGGGTGACAACACTACACAGACCACAGACTCATCTCATCACGACACAACACACATCCTGTCTCACCTGTAACACCCACTCACATCACCCATTCATCACCACTGTGTCTACAACTGTCAGCTCACTACGACACCACTGTACACACCACACACTCACCACCACTACACGCACAACACACTCACACTTACACCAAATCCAACTACACACACACACTCTACACAAGCAGCAATCACTCTATTCACATCTACACCACACACACACACTATCAACACACCACAAACACCACACTTACCCACATGTTCATTGGGTCGTCCACTATTAAAAAGAGCATTTTGCCTCCACACTTAGGTCCAGTGGGCCTCCACGACGTCATTGCTGGTCCCTCACAATTCAGGATCCTCTTCATTGCTAGGCTGTAGGTCACCATATGGCGACAAAGTCGTGGGGCCTGCCTGCATTCCTGTAGCTCCACTCCGCTTTCGATGGCCTAGGCCTCTTCAAGGTCAGCTGTGGGGCTTCCCCCAAAAGGTGATGTTTGGGCACTGCCCGGGGCGGTTTCGATCAGCGCAACCTCATAACGGACATCACCAACGACCGGCTACACAGCACACCCTCCCTTAAGTCGGGACGCCCGTCTATCACCCACTCCCAGAGGCAGTCAGACAACCTGTCACGGCGTGGTGCAGTCAGCTCTAACGCCTCCCACCCGGGCAACAAGCGGTGACGCTCCCCCATCCTGACTCTTCCCGACCGGTAGCACGGGGACCCACCCTAAGCCTACCTCCCGCACCGGCTGCAAGAGTCATGGACCCCCCATCTTAAATACGATACCGGCTTGCAGCACAGGGACGCCCCTCAGCCTACCTCCTGCCCACGGTACGCAGATCCGTGGCACACCCCCAGCCTACCTCCCACCCCTAACGGGATCGGTGTGGTCAGCGGGGAAGGAGATGGGGTGCTAGGAGATCAGGGGCAGGACGGGCGAGAGATCCATGCCAGGGCAAGGGTTGGGAGGTAGATCGGGTGAGAGGGCTAACCCAGAGCTGTCCACCTGCCCTCTTGTCAATTCTCAACCCATATCGGTAGGGGGATATTTATTTTTTTTTTTTTTAAAAATTGGCGGCTGAGCGGGAATTCATAGAGTTCGCCGCTACAACGCTCGGCCACGCCTTAAAGCCACTGCAACAACACGGTCTGTTGGTTATGCCGTATTTGTTGACACTGTTATATATATTTTTTACACAAAAGAAAAGACTGCGCTCCTTGGGTGTATACTGACACAGACTTGTAAATATACAATGTTAATGTCTAATATATAGGTGAACACATAAGGAATGGCAAAGACTATTAATCATAAATGGCTGATTGACTCACACCTAATACAACATTAGCAGCACAATGTGATGATAATACACTGCTATTATGTGGCTGATGGTTAAAAAGCCTGAAAAAGATCTCACCAAATAAAAATAATGAGTGGTTTGTGAATGGGCACTACGATGTCATGACAGTTCTAACTGCGTACAGTCAAATGAAAGCTTCCTGCGATGTATACTAGGCATACTTATAAAATTCTATTAATACTAAAAACATGCTAAAAATAAAAATAATATAGTGTATAACTAATAAAATGAAAAATATTTATGATAAAAAATAATTCAACCAAACCACACAGGCCACTATATAGGATCTTGCCTGACTCTCGCGCAAGGAGACCAACGACTCCCAGAAATCTGGGCGAACACCGAAAGAAAGCGTCCGATCGCTATGCAGCATAAAAAATACAATTTTACAAAATGATTAGAAACAACAATGCAAAATCTCACACAATAAACATTAAAGCTATCGTAATCGTGAGTATACTCATAGTCGCCAATGTGCCACGGAATGCCTCGGCTCTGCGCGCCAAACTCTCCAGCCTGTGTAGTCCTCAGCTGCTTCTGGACGACCACTCGTCGGACAAGGGGATAAACAGGATGAGACAGCCAAAGTGTGACCCTGAAGTCCATCCACAGGCTCAGTGAAACCACGATGATATGATGTCTGTTCCTCGTGACCCCTGCAAGGGCGGGATTTTCAGAGAAATCCTTTCTTCACATCGATTGTCCGTCGAGTGAATGGGCAAAGTGATGAATGGGCTATTAAATGTTACAACAGCAGTGTAGCTCGACCTTGAAAAACCTACTTCCCTAGTGCGTTTTCTCTTCACTCCGTCACTGGTGATTTCATTCAGGGGTATATAGCTGACGATGTACTGGTCATGAACTTTATATAGTTATGAGTCAATCAACTCAATTAGCACCATAAATGCCTTAAAATAGAAAACACTTGATATTTGTTGGTTAGATGACACACATTAAGAGAAGACAACTCAGTGTCCTGTCATATCATGACAACCTTTCATCAGACAAATGGATTATACTATAATCAAGTTCAAAAATCGCAATACATAAAACAAAATCTAGTCATTTAGTACTTGTAGTGTTTATGACGACAGTTCTTAAGTATCTATATAATCACTATCGATAATTCCCGTTCACGAATGCTAATTTAGACAGACAGGCTTTCCAATTATGGGGGATATCCAATTTAAACTTTGCACTAGTTTGTACAGTAACCTCCCAACTATAATTGCAAGGAAGACCTTTTATTGTCCTGATATAAAAAAAACTTGGCAGACGTGAATGTTTTATCTCACATGTACACTGTGAACAATTGAATACAATGTTAAACAAATTGGTATCATGATATGTTTAATTAGAATCCTAACTGCCTGAGTTCCCTATCTACTCTCTAATGGAATTGTATTAGACCATCAGACATGGGGTCTAATAGGACCTACACGGTCCAGTAAGTAATATTTGATTTGAATAAATGAAATTTCCTGAAAGAGAATGATTCGGGCATAATTGTGTAGAGATAAATGATAAACATTCTAAATCTATTATATATTTGTAATATTATTATGTTGATCAAAAAATTAATGGAAACGATTACACTCTTTCTTTAACATATCTCAGCGGAGGTCTTAATATAAAGGGCCTCAAGGATAGAATAATATTATATCTATTTTGCAAAAAGAACCCAGAAGAACTGAGCACACAATGGACTTGATCTTGATTCCGGGCACAGTCACCTGTATGACAAAATGAAAAGCAAATGCATTACTGGCATATGTGTAGTTGCAAATGACCAGAAGGTACATGATTTAAATTTATCAATTCTTGTAAAAATAATTACAATAAAAATGAAATTAAAAAACATGTGAATGATTTAAATGGGAATCAATGTATATTAAATTGTGCTCACTCAATGATTATATGTGTTCATTTGCTTTTTTTACTTAAATTTATAAATAAATGATAGTTTCTAAGTGTATAAACTCTTAAATATTTTATATAGCATAGTGTGCTCATTATTAAATATCCAAATGACATTATTACTTCTATTTATCCTAACTAATTGTTAGGATTGTATTCGCATGAGAAGTGAATTTAATGTGTAACTTAATCTGTGTCATAATAATAATTATATCATGTGGACCTGAACAGATCTAGATGGAATAACTCACTGAGACTGATGTGGAGGGAACATGGCACAAGCTATAAATGACCTTTAAATGACCGTCTCATCCTAGTCATAGTCGGTAGGGGATACCACGTCCAAGTGATGTACTCTAGGATCAATGCAAGTCTATTAACCCCGGGGCACTTCAGTTACTTCTACTAGTGCCTGATTTCTTGGCTGTGATGCAAGATGTCGTCAGACTTACCGCCAGACTGCCAGCTCAGTGCATACCCGTCTTCTTGTGTGGTATTGTGCCACTATAAGTGGATTTTTATGTTCTATTTCGGCAGTAGTCTAAGTGTTGCTGGTCTTTATTTATGTGTGTTTAATTGGTAAGGTCGTGACTAACTGGAGTTTGTAGGCCCCATGATTAATGTACACAGAGGTAATGTTATTATTAAGGCGATAGATTCTCATCTAGAACGCCAATTATTTCCTGTTCCAGACCTAGTATTATCTCCAGGTTATGTGAACGGGGCCTGGGCACAGATTATTGGCCCCCAGCTAGTCGGAACTCTGTACATGAGGTCTGTGTGAGAGTATTCATGTGTGGGACCCATGCAGGCTGGGGGGCGGACTTGTGTTCTATGGCCGTTTCATGATGACCTAATATGTCATATGGGTTGGTCCAAAACAGGAACTCTCTAGATCTGTTCATGTTTCCACAATGATATAATTTATTATAGAACACAATTAAGTTACACATTACATTCACTTTCTTCATTGAATAACATCCGAACAATGAGTTGGATAAACAAGAATATCAATGTCATGATATTTAATAATTAGCACACATCCAATAAATTTTAAGATTTATACCACTATAGAACTTCATCATATTAATTTAATTTATACAACAAAGCACTTGAACACCATTAACTCATTTTGAGCACAATTAATATAGCTTTATTCCATTTAAAAATTCATTCACTGATTTTTTAATTAATTTTATTTTAATATTTTTGTTACAAACATTGATAAATTTACCACATATGTACCCTTAGGTCAGCAACTACACATATGGCCTAAGGCACGTGCTTTTAATTTTGTCATACAGGTGACTGTTGGGATACAAATGTCCGTAGTGTGCAGTTGCTCCGTTGGTCTTTTGTGCACATAGATATAATTTATTTATGCCTTGAGAGCCCTTTTATATAGGGTCTCGATAGATATTTAAGAAAAGTTATTCCAGCGTCCCATTAATTTATTTATACACATAATAATATACAAATTTATATAAAGATTATAGAATGTTTATCATTATCTCCACAATTAACTGCTCGCCAATCTTCTTTTCATGAGATTTTCAGTTTTCTTCAAATTGCAAATATTACATTATGCCGGTAGGTCCTATTAGCCCATGTCTGCGGTCTCATACATATCTCATTGAGAAGATAGATAGGAAGCTCAGGCGAGTTATGATTCATACTATTTGAACTTATATGCCTAATATTGGTTTAAACATTGTATGTCTTTGTCTCCTCCACAATGTTTAGATAAAAAACATTCACGTCTTGGTCAGTGTTTTATCAATCAGAAATAAAATAGGTTTCCTGCTTGACAATTCATATTGGGGGGTTACTTACAAGACCTAAGACGTGGGAGGACTGTCCGGTCCCCCCCACACTTTGGCTGTCTCATGTTCCTGTAGCCCCTGTCCGGATGTGCCGGTCCAGAAGAGCTGGGACTAACACGAACGGTAGAGATGTTGGCGTGTCAAGCAGAGTGCATTCCCGTGGTCGTTGGCGAATGAGTATACTCTCATGACTCAATTCTTTAATTTAACAACTTTTTATTTTGCGGATTGTGTTTCGAATGCATTTTTAATTAATCTTGTATTTTTTTATGGCTGCACTAGATCGGGGTCGCTTTGCTTTTCTTTGTTGTTCATATATATATATATATATATATATATATATATATTACCAAGTAATACGTCGAACAAATATCAAATGAAAATTATGATTTATGTTGACACAACACAACTAAATCAACATATAAATAACAAAAAATTATTAAAAAAACCCTGACAAATCACTCGCTTGTGAGAAGATATGTCTCTTACAGGTGGAAATCCTCCTATTGAATTATTACTAATGGACCCCTAGTACCGCAATGCAAGGGAAAAAAGCCTATTAGCGCCCAAATATATGTGAACAAGGGTTAAACATCCCTTGAACCTACAAGGCCGGCCTCACCCCTAGTAATATAAAAACCACACAGGCGAAGCCATAGATACACATTCCGGCCAAAAAAGTTTTCAACTAACATGATGATGTCTAAATACATACTGTATATAATATAACGACATACACCGTAAATGCAGTTAGTAGAATCAAGAGAACTCCGGCAACAGTATCCCAAAAAGAGACTGTTAGCTATGTAATCTACAATGTGTTAACAGTTCACATCACAGTTTACCATAGTCCATGAGACCATTCCATCACACCTGTGATGTAAAATGTCCAAAGGGTAATGATCTTTCAATTGAGGGGTTCCGTATCCGTCATGGGGAGTCAGGAAAAAACCAAAGCGCCCCACGACGTGTTTTCACGGCCTCCGCTTCATCAGGGTGCTTAAAATAAGCTGTCATACCCAAGATTAAAATGCACACATTAATATAATTCCTAATCAGCCTGCACTTGCAACGGTTGAAGTTGCCTGTTGGCTCCAAAATCACAAACCAGGAATGAGTCTTACCTAGTCATTAGTTACTCCCCTAAGGCCAGGTGAAAAGAAGCAAAACATCCCAATATATCCGAGCCCGCAATTTCTATAAGGACAGATAGTGAAGACCAAAAATAAAGAATTTACTAAAAACTATATAGATGTGGGAAACTAAAATAAAATGGTGTTTTAAAAGCAGAAAAATATACTAGAGAATAATAGCCCAGCTATTAACAGGTCACATGTATCTTTGTCCTGTGGTTGTATTTTTCATTCATCACTCATTTTTTCTTCCTCTTTTATTTCATTCTATGCTAATCCATCACCACCCCCCTACACTAGCCTCTTTTCTTCGTCTATACAATCTTTACTCTTTCCGCTTGCCTATGGGATACGTCTTATGTGTTATGTTCCTGTGCCTGTGTGCGTATACTAGAGGCTATTATCTCTGGTTATAGTTTTCTTCTGTTAAACCCCATTTCATTTAGTTTCCAAATTGAGTTTGTTGTCAATCTATATATTTTTAGTAATTCATTCTTTCTGAGTATATATATAGATTAAAGAAGATCTTTCACATGTGATGCCCTCTAATGAGGACAGTGGGAGCATCGATTTGAATATCACATCATTGTTTGAGCTGTGGAGAGGGCTGTAGCTACAAATCTACCTCTGTATACATGCTGTGCAGAGACGTTTTGCCTCCAAGGGACCTGTGTAAAGATCACATTTTTTTTCCCCCTCTACACTCTTGCTTATACAATTGCGGGCTTAGGTATATATCTGGGATGTTTTGCTCTTTTCACCTGGTCCCTTAGGACCAAATCTATATGTACTATGTGATATATGAGTATGGTACATCCATACAGTAAATTATCCTGTATATTAATACATATGAATGTATATATCATGTGTTTGCCGTTCATAATAAGTTTTAGCTTACTGCAACATATATGACTCTGCTTGGGGATTTCATTTACTCCTCTGTCCATTTTACATGTCTCCATGAAATTATGACCCCAGATATTTGTTTTGTAACCGTTTAATGAATCATTAGGATTCAGTTTTACTTACCTGTTTTCCTTTCTATCCCCCCTTACTATTCACAGCGTCATGAGTTACTGAGTACATTGAGGGCACGCTATTGTGTTTGCCGTGACAACGAATGGATAAAAGCGCAGAAGGGAGCATAGGTCCCCACTCCCGAAGAAGTTCCGGCTTTGGAACGAAACACGTGTCGGGTGCGACGTAAAGTGTGACGTCATTAGCGTGACCGGCTAACAGTAGCTTGGTCTGTTTCTCTCTGTCAGCATTGTATATGTCTCTTAGCTACTAGTTAAACCAAGATGTGTGTGTGTATCTGTGTGTGTGTATCTGGTGTGTGTGTATCTGTGTGTGAGTGTGTGTGTTTTGTATCTTGTGTTTGCATGTATCTGTTGTGTGTGGTGTTGTGTGTGTGTATATCTGTGTTGTGTGGGTGTGTGATTCTGTGTGTATTTGTGTGTGTGTGTGTGTGTCTGTGTGTGTTATCTGTGTGTGTATCGTCTTGTGGTTTATCTGTCTGTGTGTATCTGTCTGGTGTTGTATCTGTCTGTGTTGTGTCTCTTTGTGTGTGTGTATCTGTGTGTGTGTGTATCTGTGTGTGTGCGTATCTGGTGTATGTGTGTCTCTGTGTGTGGTGTAGTGGATGTGTTTTGTGTGTGTGTGATGTTTGTTTGTGTTTTCGTGTAGTGTGTGTATGCTGTGTGTGTGTGTATGCTGTGGTGTATGTGGTGTGTGTGTGTGTGTGTGTGTGTGTGTGTGTGTGTGTGTGTTGTGTGTGTGTGTGTGTGTGTGTGTGTAGTGTGTGTGTGTGTGTGTGTGTGTGTGTGTGTGTGTGTGTTTGTGTGTGTGTGTGTGTGTGTGTCACTGTTAGCGTGTGTGTGTACATGTGTGTGTTGTCTGTGTGTGTGTGTCTGTTTGTGTGTGTCTGTGTGGTGTTTTCTGGTGTTGTGTATCTGTGTGTGTGTATATCTGTGTGTGTATCGTATCTGTGTGTGTGTGTGTATCTCTGTGTGGTGGGTATCTGGTGGGTGTGATCGTGTGTGAGTCTCTTGTGTGTGTATCTGTGTGTGTGTCTGTGTTGTGTGTGTGTGTGTATCTGTGTGTGTGTGTGGTGTGTGTGTATATTCTGTGTGTGTGTGTGATCTGTGTGTGTTGTTGTGATCTTGTGTGTTATCGTGTGTGGGTGTTTGTCTGTTGTTGTGTGTGTGTGTATCTGTGTGTGTGGGTATCTGTATGTGTGTGTGTGTGTATATGTGTGTGTATCTTGTGTGTGTGTGTGTGTGTGTGTGTGTGTGTGTGTGTGTGTGTGTGTGTATCTGTGTGTGTGTGTATCTGTATGTGTGTGTGTGTGTATATGTGTGTGTATCTGTGTGTGTATCTGTGTGTGTATCTGTGTGTGTATCAGTGAATGTGTGTATCAGTGAATGTGTGCAGGGAGATGCCTGCATGGATCTCCTGCCTTTCACCCCCTCCCCCCTATTCCCCCCCCCCCTCTGGGAAACTGTGTGTCTGGGTGAGTGTGGGAGAGAGTGTCTGAGAGAATGAGAGAGTTTGTGTCTGAGAGAGTGAGAGAGTGTGTGTCTGAGAGAGTGAGTGTGTGTATGAGAGAGTGTGTGTCTGAGAGAGTGTGTGTCTGAGAGAGTGTGTCTGAGAGAGTGTGTCTGAGCACATCAAAGCCCGATGCCCAGACCGTGCGCGGTCGGGCAAAGAAGCCCCTCAGGGCCAGTGCTCACGAGCTGCGGAAAAGGTGACCCATTTAGC
Organism: Ascaphus truei; assembly: GCA_036426205.1. Lineage (NCBI taxonomy): Eukaryota > Metazoa > Chordata > Amphibia > Anura > Ascaphidae > Ascaphus > Ascaphus truei. The sequence continues at coordinate 212,104 of WSYH01000321.1, forward strand.
GCACCCTCCAATGGCGCCCAGCCAGGGCGACAACCCTTCGTGGGACATCCCTTGGAGAACCTGGCCAGGCTGCATCGGCAACAGCGGTGGAGAGCGGCGGCCATCCATCTGATCTCGGCGGAGAACAGCAGAGTGGTGGCCGGAGCCCATCTTTTCCGGCGGAGCCCATCTTTTCCAGCCATCAGCAACGGTGTTTGTCAAGCGGTCGGCTTGCTACAGCAACGTGCTGTGGTCCACCTGGCCCGACCTGATATGGTCCGGCCAGTGGAAGTGCTCCCCGGACGCGGGATGGAGGCGGCGGTGGCGGAGGAGAAGCCGCGATTTCGGATGATGCCGGAGCCGATTTGGTTTGGGGGGAGGGTCGGCGTGTGCAGCAATATCATCCAGATAAGCAAATGCAAACCCTTGCATACCCTCTATCAATCGATTTACCAGGCATTGGAAGGTAACCGGTGCATTCTTCATCCAAAATGGAATCGCTAAGAATTCATAGAGGCCACTTGGGTTGATGAAAGCCGACTTTTCCCTAACCTCCTGGGACAAGGGGATCTGCCAGTACCCTTTACTGAGATCCATGGTGGTCAGATAACTTGCCCCCGCGAGTTCATCCAGCAACTCATCCATGCGGGGCATGGGGTAGGCATCTGAAACCGTCCCTGCGTATAGTTGCTGGTAGTCCACACAGAACTGGGTGTTCCCATCCTTCTTAGATACAAGGACTACTGGACAAGCCCAAGGACTCTGAGACAGAACAATTACCCCTAGGGCCAGCATCCCCTCTACCTCCCTCTCTATGCTGCCCTTAATCTCGGCTGAGACCTGGTAAGCATGCTTGTGTAGGGTTCTCAAATCCCCTGTCAGCACTGGTTGATCAGTGATGTGTGTCCTGCCTGGATTATCTGTGAACAGAGCCCTATATTGTTCTAGCATAGCCCTGGCCGCTTCTCTCTGTCTGACACTCAGCTGATCCCCAAGCTCTATGGTACCCCCTACCTAGCCTCCCCTAGGAGATCGGGCAGAGCATTGCTCACCGGTTTCCCCATCGGTGGGCTGCAAATGGCTAGCATCAATGCTAGACTCGGGGCTATATACTCCTTGAACATATTAATATGGTAGACTTTTGTCCTCCCTGTCTCAGCATCTACCTGTACAATATAGTTGCACTCGTTCATCTTTCGTCGTACCGGATACGGTCCCGACCAGGCAGCCATTAATTTGTTCTCCCGAGTGGGTTTCAGAACAAGTACTTGCTGTCCTGGGATGATCTCTCTATTACAGGCATTCTGATCATACCAAGTCTTCTGCTTGGTCTGAGCAGCCCTAGGTTGTCCTGCGCCAATCCCATGAGCATCTATAACCGGTCTCTGAGATCTACCACATATTGAAGCACACAGGCATCAGTATTGGTAGCCTCCCCTTCCCATCCCTCACAGAAAAGGTCCAGAGGTCCATGTACCTTGTGACCATATAGCAGCTTAAAGGGAAAAAAGCCTGTAGATTCTTGCGATACATCTCGGTAAGCAAACAGCAAGTGCTGCAGGCGAATCTCCCAGTCTTTCCCCTATGCCTCTATAAACATTCTAAGCATCTGCTTTAATGTACCATAATGTACGCTGCAAGAGCCGGGCTCTCGTGTGTGTGACCCCCTGATGCCCCGCAAGCAGGATGGAGTGAGCAACCCATAATAACTGTTGCCTATACCCTATGGGTACCACTAACTGTCGCTTGCCAGTCCAGACCTTATCTAACCCTGTAGCCCCCTGCTCTCTATACAAAAGCCCGCTGTGCCACAGGTATTAATCAATCCCCTCACTTTGCTTAAACTCGGATGCCCGGAGTCTCATGCCCTCCAAGGTGGGATCAGATTGCACCTATTTCCTAAACTGAGTGCCTAATTCTGGCCACCCCCCGGGTTATACCTGAGTCAAGGGGACAGGGAACAGGGACAGGGTACAGTAAGTCAGTGTCAGATGCATACTAGTCTAGCTTACCTGTCTGGTCTCCTCAGGACTGCTGGAACTGTAGGTCCCAAATGCAGGGGGACAGGAGCTGCTTCTGTGATATTTGCGGACTGGCTCCTGGTAATCGCTGCAACCGGTGCAGCAGATGTCAGCTCCGTAGTAAAAACACAGGTAACATGCCCCAGATCATTGCGAAGGAGAACCTCAGCATCCAACGCGGGCAATACTCCCACCTCCCTCATGCCACGACCCGCCCCCCAGTCCAAAAAGACCCAGGCAACCTGGAGTGACCGCGGTCCTCTATCTGGCATGGTCACTTGCATCCCGGTGCCCGGGAGCAAATCCTCTGGCCGCACCATATCAGTGCAAACCAGAGTCACGGAGGCACCGGAGTACAGCAACCCGTCTGCTTGCCGGTCTCCGATGGTCACCCTCCACTGATGCTTCTGTCAGGCATCGTTGGGTTGCAGCCTGACTGGCGCAACCTGATGCCCCCCGTCATCCACTGCAGGTCCTGAGTTGGCAAGGGTTGGTGCCTCTGTGGTCACCCCTCTGTTGGCTGGCATCACGGCTGCGCTTTTTCTCTCCGATGGTGCCAGTCGTACACGGGCAACTGGTTTTGCTGCTTGGGAGCAGTGCCCCTGATGGGGTCCTGCAGACCGGTCCCGGTCCGGACAATCGGGTCTAAGGTGCCCGACCTTGTTGCAGGTAAAACACCTCCTCTCGTGTTTGAACTCTGCAGCTTGGAGCTTTCTTTGCGGCTGCAGGTTTAACTGTCCACTGAGGGGTAGTTTTAGCTCCTTGGGCTGCTCGGGCCCCTTCTCTGGGAACTGCTGGCTCATCCAGTGCAATCCTGATGGCCACATACTCGTCAGCCATCCGGGCAGCATCCTCCCAGGTCTGGGTCAATGATCAAAGACCGTATGTTGGGGGGAAAGCGTTACATCAGCTGCTCTTGGAATATTAAGTCCAACAAAGTATGGCACTTGGTAGCCTCATACACCGCGACCCACTGGGTCCCGTGCATGACCATTCTGTTGGCATGGTCCACAAATGATTCCCCGGGTTCACATTCCCCATCTGGAACTTGCTCCTATACCCCTCAGGAGTCAGGGCATACTGGACAATCAGCTTACGCTTCACATGCCCATAATCATCAGCATCCACACCGGGAAGCTCCTGCAAAGTTCTTTTGACTTTGTTGGACAGTAGTGGTCGTAGTTTGACCACCCAGTCCCTCTGTGGTATTCGGAACTGGCCACACTGATTCTCAAAATCATTTAGAAATGAGTCCAGCTCATCCGTGCCATCAATGAACTTGCTAAAACTGTGGTGATCCGGCCGGGAAAGCTCTTGTTCCCCGTTTACAAGGTGGGATTGGGAACCTTTTCCAGCTGCTACCATGAGGGGCCTTAACCGCTGCTCGTAGTTGATTCCCTCTCCCCAGGTGGCGACTAGTGTGCCGACTCCATCGGCCGGTTGTCCGGCGGCTGCAGCCGCGAACCCATCTGCAACCCCTGGCACCAAGTCACCTTGCAGCACCGGAGTTGGAGGGACATCCTGTACTCCGGGGTGAGTACCATCCGCTGCCACAGCAGCGAATAAGGCCGCTCCGCCCTCATATTCTCCTAAATCATCTTCCTGCTGTCTCCTAAATCATCCTCCTGCTGTCTCTTGGAACGACCGTCTGTCATTAAATCATATCCCGTACATTTCTCCACGACTTGCTCTCGGTTCCAGGAACGAAATCTTCCTGAGTGCTGACTCATGGTGGTGGTGTATGGGTCAAGAGTCCAGTGAATTTTCTCGTGCTTCTTTGGAAGTGTGTGTAAGTTGCCACTTATCTGAGGAGCTCGCAAACTACGAGGTCTTCACTATATTACAGAGCCCCGCAGGAAACTGCAATATAGGCTCAATCAGTATCTCACACGCGGCCACCAGTAATTACGAAGCCTGTCACGGGGACTGACCTGTAGGACAATTTTATATTTTTGGGGAACTAGATTGAGCACACAAGTTGAGCAAAATATATTGTCATTTATTTCCTTACTAGACAGACACACGACAACCTCAGAATATACTTAACCAAAACACTTACTTAAAGGAGAAATGGGATAGAATGTCCAGAAAGGTGCAACGCACCAGAATGTAGTCCTTTTTTGCAAGAGCCCAAATTGCCAGCCCAATCCTTCTGTGAACGGTGCAAAGTTCTTTCTGGTAAGTTGGGGTCTGATAGATACCCCCAGCAATAACAGAGTCCTGGCGCAGTATTAGGTCCTTGGTTCCGATGTGATAAGACTCTTTGCGTCCCAGGGTTGTTGCTGCTCTTATCCACTCTTAGAAGCGTGATGGAAGTCCGCTCACATTGTAGAATGGAGAACGAAAGACACCGGTGATAGTTTGGGAAGCATGTATATAGGGTTTGAGAGCCTATCTCCAAAATACCTACCCAATCCCCCTCGTGGGAATTTTCTCATTCCCCAATCCCCGACTTGCCCACAGTTTGGAGAGTGGGCACTCTAGTAGAGATTTCCTGCTAACACAGCGCCTGTGCGACATTGCTACCTGGCCTGCTTTGCATATGTGTACTCCCCTTTCTACCTTGCGTCTCTCAGGCTGGGAGGGAAACTCAGGGTGTGAGCAAAATTTATATGGTTAACAGGATCTCCTATTTAGCAACCGTCCTGGCTAATTCACACCTCCTGACTCTGGGGTTTTCATATGCAACACTTCCCTGGACTCACAGGCATTGCCTCATCATGTGGTCTTGCATAGGAAAGGGTCCCAGCTCATCATGTGGCTTGCATAGGAAAGGGTCCCAGCTCATAGGTGTCAAAACATTTGGTCCCTGTGTGTATTTCAATGACAGTAGAAAAAAGTATCATCCTGCCTGCCCTTTTAAAACATCAAAAATACACTTTATTAAAAATACATGTTTCCCTTATCCTACAAGTATATATTTTTAATATGGGGTTGCTTAGGGTGTTACACTGGGGCTGCATACCAAATTTCAGGTTGCTGGCCCTTTTCCTTCCCGAGTTATGGCTTCTTCTTGAACTGGCAATGCTGTTCAATGGGATTCTCACATCAATTGACTTGTGGTTACGGGGTTCTCACGTCAATTGACCGAGTTCCCACGCCAATTGTGAGTTGCCTTTCAAGACCCGCCATTAACCGGGAAAGAGATACATTGTATCTGGGTACCACTTGAGACGGGAAACCGCAGCCCTTTGATTCAATTGACTCTCCGGTTACGGCTTACAGTCTCAGTAATGGATACCTATACTTGGCAATGGAATAAAGAGACTGCGCCACGCTTATCCACTTAACTTGCAGTTTAGCGTTCGCAGCGGCATCTTGTGTCCAAAGCCAGTAATGTCAGTGGACTGGGTTATACACTATTGTAGGCACATACACTCCTGTAAAATGGGGATGATAAGGGGCAGAGGGAAAAATAATACATGTACAGTGCACATAAAATTAACCCCTTCATCCCCAATACGAAATAGGGGTAACCAGCCGAGCACACTGCCTTTATTAATGTGCTGATTACCCACAATTTCGTTACATGTGTCTCATCACATTTCTATATGTATTATTTATTAATCAATACTTTTGCTAGGCTTTCTCTTCTTTTCATACTGTTTTTATTTTATGCGCATGCGTGTATGTCTCATTGGAACATTGTTGAAACGCATAGGCGTGTTACAGTATCACATTTCTGCGCATTAAACATTATGATGACCTGTTGAAGATATTTATTTGAACTGATAATCCATCATACAGCGCTCTCCCCCTCGCCCCTGCACACACACAAGGCTAAAGTATTTCTAATTCTTATCTCCACCTCTCCCACACCATTCTTTTGTAATGGGTGGCTTTCTGGCTGTAATATTCCCAAGCCTGTCATCACATTTCTGCGCATGCATGTATGACTTCCCATTCAATTAAAATTTAAAGTCTGGAAAAAGAATTGTTTCTCGACATGTGTCTGCATAACAATTCTTGATATTCTGAGAATCAATCACTACTGTAGCTTTTTAATTCTACACTAGTCATGTACGTACTTAATGAGGTGGGTGGCATACTATGATTTTTATTTGGGGGGTGTGGGGTTCAAAACATTATGATGACCTGTTGAAAATATTTCTTTGAACTGATAATCCAGCATACAGCGCTCTCCCTCTCCACCCCGCACACACACAAGGCTAAAGTATTTCTACTTCTTATCGACACCACTCCCAAACCATTCATTTGTAATGGGTGGCTTTGGGGCTCAGTTTAATAGTTTAATCTTCCCGAGTGTGTTCTCACATTTCTGCGCATGCGTGTATGTCTCATTGGAACCTTGTTGAAACGCATACTGTATTTCTACTTCTTTTCAACACCTCTTCCAAACCATTCATTTGTATTTTTTGTATTGGCAAGAATGACTCCTCCATCCACCCCCAACCTTGAAGCCATTCATTCAAATCTTTGCGGCTTTGTTTACGGTAACGCATGTGCACGTGTTATAATCCCTTCTCGAATGACTCATCCACGCACATACTGGTACCAAGAGCATTTCAAGTTTAAGGGCCGGTGGTAACTAGCACCTTCAACCCCTCCCCCTCCCACCACTTCACATACAAAGCCTTACAACGTGAATTGAAATGTTTATCCACACATTAATGAATTTAATATGATAATCTGAGAAGCCCTTCTTGGCAACTAGTGTAGCCCACCCCTAACCACTTCACACACAAACCCAACCCCTTCTTGAAGAATCCCCCCCACACATTCAAAGACGACGCTGCTCTCCAGGGAACCCCTATCTCATTCACTCCAGCAGCACTCCTAGCCCACACTCCAGCTCGTTAGCCCGCATGTTGAATTGGTTCTGTGTTGATATCCCTGAGAACTCTATGGTGGTAAAGATCGATCTTCTTTTAGAGACCATGATAAATTTGGATAGGCGGATGGAGAAGATGGATAAGCGTATGGAGAAGATAGAGACTGACATAGCGGGGATACATAGTTTGCTTGGAATTCCGGCCCCTGTATGTCGGACACAGGAGCAGCAGGGTGGCATGGATGTGACCTTCACCTTCCATCACCAAGCGCACCCCCTCTGTCTGAAGAATATATGTACATGTATGCCATTGACGAGGATGACATGACAACCCCCTCAAGACCACGCCAGGACATGACAACACAGATAAGGAGACTAAGACAGGAAGAACAGGAGGAAAGCATCCTCCCAGACTACCTACCCTCGCCCGCTGCCACAAGCACAACCACTCCCAGAAGCACACCCGCTCCCAGAATCACACTCACACACTTGCATTGAAATGGTGCCCGACATCAGCTTGCGCGACCTGCCCCAGCAAATCCGGGAGAAATATAGGGTTGCAAGTGCTGGTATCGCCCAGAGATATGCCATGTACATCTTCAAAAACCACGTAAGTTACGTGGTGTACTGCAGGTGGACCCACAACGTGAATTATGAAGGGAGTCGCGTCAAAAAGGCTCTTCCTGAAAATTTAAGGAGAACTTAGTGGTAGAGAAGTCAGTAGGGAAGCCGAGTTCAGGAGCCAGAGGGGGTATTCAGACGAGCTGGGTCAATAGCTGTAGGAATAAACACAAAGTGAGCACAAATCAGGTTCCAGGCCACACAGGTAGCAAGGAGCTATGCAGAGCAAGGAAGTGAAAGCAAAGCAGGATATTTAAAGCGGCAATGACCAATCCGGACGAGGGGCATGGAGGGGTCATGTCGAGGAGCTGCTCGTGAGTGGCTGAGAGACCAGGAAGTTGTAGAACACAGCTGAGAGTGCTGGAGACATGGTGAAGACTCCCACGCCAAGCGGGGGGCGGAGACAGGCATAATGCTTGTGCAATAAATCCTAGAAGGAAGCACGCGCTCTGTAGAACCAGCGCCAGAATAAAGACGGTGTTCGCGGCGGAGTTCAAGGTATGCACTGGGTGGCGGCATGGGTAGCGACGGGGGGCAGGGGCAGCAGCCGCTGCAGTACTGGTAGTGGGTAAGTAGGGGTCATGCCGCAAGGGACGTGGCCCCCGTTTCCTTACAATAACAATGTTCAAAAGTTATAAATAAATGTTTTTACGTACTCCAAATAAATAAAAAAAAAGTTGATTCTTTTAAATTGTTTAATTGTGTCACCTTTTATAACAATGTTCAAAAGTTATAAATAAATGTTTTTACTTGACTCTTGTTCACATACTGTACATGCATGCAGATAAATGTGATGACAGGCATACAGTATGCGTTTCAACAAGGTTCCATGAGACATACTGTACTATAGGCATGCGCATTAAATCAAAACAGTATTAAAACAATACTGTACATATTGTACAGGTATAGAATACACATACTGTATACTGTAGAATAAATACATACTGTATAGAATAAAAGATTTTAATTTTTATTTTTGGGGTTTCTTATACAGTATATAAAAAAAGTATAGTATATGAAAACAGCAGCATACTGTTTAAGGTTTTCTATAAAGCTCACAGTTATTCTATCCTAATCAATAAAAATGGCACTGTCACTAAATTGTTGCCTCCAGTATTTGGATTTTTACAATGTTCCAAAAAGCGATATTATCCATCAAACTCCCTCAATTTGCCGTTCTCCGCTTGATGACAATATTTATTTTCTGAAGAAAAATAAAATGATTACTGGTACCATATGTTATATTTTTCCGTTATTGCTGCTGATACTGTAGATTTTTCTGTTGTTCAAAATTTATAACATAATGTTTTAACTACAAAAAATAAAACAAAGTCGAATATTTTTTAAATACACGCATGCGCCTAAATGTGATGACACGCATATGTGTTTCAACAAGGTTCCAACGAGGCATACAGTACGTGCATGCACCTAGCTGTCCACCAATTGTTCAGTATCTTCTGTAGACGGCCACATACCTATTCATACACGCGGGACGCCTTCATTTCGAATGCAACATTTATTGACATTGTTTCACAGTTGCGAAGTCCCAGCATCTTGCGTTCTTTGATACCTTGGTCCTGAGTTTCAAACATAGCACCGCAGGATCTCTCTGCATTTAGGGACCATTGATATTATTGCTGTTTCAGTCAGGCATGTCCTTGAGCATATCAGCGCTGATATATTAATGATCAGCGCTGATGTAGGGGACAATGCGCTACCAGTAATGTTCTATACTGCAAGTTTGGTTTTACCCTGTTGTTGTTACCTGGCATTACTGTATACTCCCTCACCTGGGGTGGTAAGTGTGGGAAACCGATCTACACTGATCTTTCCTATTCACGGCACTCACCTCCTGCTGCGGATCTGCTCTACCAGCTGGTTGTGTTAGTTATGAGGAACCACAAGCACATTACCCCTTAGCCCAGTAGCCTATCTATATGACAATCCTGTACTACTCATGTCTGCATTGAATGTGCAATTACTGATAGTGAGGATATCCTAATTGACTTACTAATCTGGTTAATTGACTTGCCTGATTCCTGCTCTTCCTTGCACTACAGGGCTTACATGGCTTACGGGGCCGTATTCCATTCAGTGCTCCCTTTATGTAGATTTGCCACAGACTCACCAGCTGTGAGTATCAGGTATTTAGGGATATTTTTCTTACTTGAAACACAGCCACTCGCCCACCAGGGGCCACTCTGTGGCAAGTGTTTACAGGTAGCTCTACATACAGGCTATCATCCTTGGGCATTAGTTCTGCCTAGGTATATATATACTAGATATACCATATAGTGTCTCTGCCACTTACCTTCTACAGAAGTGAATTTACACTCCTTACTATCAGGATAGTGGAGGTGTGTCTGCACAGAGCTAGTATACCTCCTGTGCCTTGACAGTACATACCCACCTACTGTGTATCACCCTACCAATGGGTTATATTTATCTACAGTTATTAGTTGATACACATGATACCACTACTACCACATTAGGCTGCATGAGACACTATCTGAACAGTGGTTTTACATTGGTCCCACCACTATATTATATAGTAGGCTGTTTATTCACAGCATGGGATCCTGAATATCTATCAAGGAACCCCCATATGTCATATCTACCTAGCTGTCACAGCTACGTTATATAGATTACAGTCACATGCTGTTTGATCTGCATTTTGATTTTAAACCCCATTATTTTATTCATTGTTGAAATAAAAGTATTTTAACACTATCATTATACATCTAGAAGTGATTGAGTGCTTATATACTACGTTTCCCTTTTCTCTTGTATACCTAATCTCCTTTACCTAGTTAGCACCTCACCTTGGTTCATATGTTAGCTGTGCGGGAGTTTCCCTTTTGTGTGTAGCTCTTCTGTAGAAGCTGCTCAGCCAATGATATTGCTGGACTACTGTACATTTTCTCGAATTGTGACTAAAATAAGAGAAGTAAATATCCATAAGCAAAGCGATTGATTACAGGAGAACGGATCGATCTGCAGTAACTAATCACTTGACTGTGCGCATACAGTAATGTATTGATATTTTAAAAACAGAATAAAATACGGCAGGTGTACTGTACCCTCACCTAGACTTTGCCAATCGGTTGGCGCCGAGCCACTGCCACCAGTTCCGTATTCTTGATTATTCACGTAGTTGACAGGTGACAGTGGGCCTGCTACACCTGTAGTTGAGAGCTGATGAAGCTGGAAATCTTTTTGGTACATGCAAGCTTGCTGGTATCTGTACGTGAAATCTTGCTCAGGCTGCAGGTATCCAGGCGGGGACAGATAGCAAGGGTTGCCGGTCACCAGGTTTTCACTGACGGTCAGACCGTTATTGTAAGCTGGTGCTGGTGCTGGCGCTGGCGCTGGCGCTGGCAGCGCTGGCCCTGTTCCATTCCTGGCCTGGGACTGACGAATCTTAGTTGGTTTTACAATGACCTTTCGCCTTTTGAAGTCTCCATGATCAAAGATACTGGAAAAATCTGGCGCAACACACCAATACCCTTCTCTAACTCCGGATGCAGGAGCAATACGAATAAAACACGGATCGATACATAACTTTTTCCTTATTGCACGCTTCCACACATGAGCATCTGGTGAAAATCTGTAAAAGTCATAATTTTCAATAAAACATTGATACATTTGGCTGTATTATCATCTGCTGCATTAATTGCGGACCATATCAAATAAGCATACATTATGTCGGGCTTTTTGCACACGGACTGCAGCGGTGTACTCATTGCAGGACAGGAGAAATTCAGTACAGTTATGTAAAAAAGACACTGTGCATTTAGTTTTTATTATGAAACGCCTAAATTGATACAGTATTGTAACTTCTTCAGTACCAAGGTCAATTCACAATGGACCAGTGTGTTTTTTTTTAAACACCTGCAAGTAGATACATTACTGTAGCACATTAGAATTCACTACAATTCATGAATATCTGCCACCTGGCGGATACGCGAAGAATTGCCCCCAATTAAATCCGAACCATTATAATTAAACAGATCAACCACAGATCAGCCGGTTACTGGGCGGCGTGACTGCGGCATGAATTCGGCATGAATGAGGTGAAGCACGTGGAATTTAGAAAATGCAACCGCTACACCCTAGAGAAGTTTTAAAATAAAATCTGCCGCAGCCATAAATCTCAGCAAGTTACAGCAACATTTTTTATGCAGTGAGGGGAGTGAAGGTAGTTTCTATCATACCTATTAAACACAGAAGTTCTCACATCCAAAAGAATGAGATGCAATACATACTCTTTGATTCAGATTCAAGTGGCAGACCATTTGATGTGTGTTCAGATTTGTGAAGTGAATGATAATTAGAGGAAGATGACAGTTGCTTGCAAACCAGTTAAATTTAATGGCATGCCAAAAAAAATTACTTTCATGTGAATCTCCTCACAGATGTTAGTGCTCTCCATAGAAAGCAACCAGCTTGACATAATAGCAATTAAAATTGCATCTGATATAGTTTACTTATATGTGCACTCTTTGTATACCTTTAAAATTATAAATGGTTACCAACTATATTTTGTACAACTATAAAATTATACACTCAGCAATAAAGAAATGTTAGAAACAGGATCATTTGTTTTAATTTCTTAAAAAACAGAAGTTTTTGATTTATTTGAATATGTGCAAAAGACAAAAAGCCTGAACTCATTGAAAGAGGTAATTAAAGAAAATACCACTGCTGTGATAATTGAAAAAACATGGAAAACGTTATCCTTTATTTCAGTGTTTTTATTTTACTGCAATATTTTTCAACCAAAACACAAAACTGCGAACAGAGACTTGCAAACAGGTTCTGCCTTGTCGTGGCTCGCAAGCTTACAATGCTTTGGCCAAAGGATTAAACTAAATGACTCTTTTTAAAGAGAATATATAAGTATTTTACTGTGTATTTCTGTCATGTTGGATGTAGCATTGGGCTTCTCTGTCGTCTGTAGTATTCTTCAACCAATTAGATTTTATTTTCATTTTGGAAAAAAGCGTGTTTGTTAGGGATACAGCAGCGGCAGCTTTTATTCGAAGTAATCACCGGCTTGTACCTGGCATGTTCCTGGATTGCCACGCTGTTCACCCGGAGCATGCTGCGCTCCCAGCCAGGGTCATGCCCGGCTGACGCTCGGTTGATGTGTTTATTGATAATGGTTCGGATTTTAATAGGCTGCAATGCTTCGCGTGTCCGCCAGATGGCAGAAATTCATGAATTGTAATGCGCCGAATCAGTAATGTGTCGGCTTGCAGGTGTTTCGTTTAAAAAAGATACCGTACCACAGTGTGCTATTGTAACTTGGCCTTGGCCTTGAGACTGAAGGAAGAGGTTGCAAAAATGTATCAATTTAGGCTTTTCATATTAAAGAAAGACAAAGACCAGTTTCAGTTTGTGTTACACTATTCTGCAGAGACCCACCATGAGTGTTCAAGTGCAGCCCGCTTTCCAAAAACCTGACAAAAGTTACGCATATTTGATATGGGCCGCGATTAATGCAACAGAGGATAAGATGGCAACAGTTGCTCAAATTTATCAGTATTTTATCGAAAACTATGACTTTTACAAATTTTCGCCAACTCCTCATACGTGGAAGCGTGCAGTAAGGAAAAGGTTATGTAGTGACCCCTGTTTTCACCGTATTGAGCCCCAATTTGTTGGAGGGTATTGGTGTGTGTCACCGGATTTTTCCCGTATCTATGATCATGGAGGCGGCAAAAGGCAAAGGGTCGTGTTAAAACCAACTAAGAAGCGACAGTCGCTGCCAAGCAATGCACCAGCACCAGCACCGGCTTCCAATGACGGTCCCACTGTCAGTGACAACCGTGAGCCTGAGGCTGAGCTGGATTTTGCGTGCAGTTTTGATGAAGCTTGCATGTACATAAGCGATTTCCAGCCTCACCTGCTGACTACAGGTGGACTAGTCTCGCTGCCAACTATCGACGTGGATGATGAAGAAAGCTGGACTGGCAGTGGACTGGCGCCGGTGCCAGCTGAATGGGAAATTCAATGGTGAGTACTGTCTTTTTGCCGTATTATTTTGGTGGGGCTGGCTGGGTACTTCTTTAGGGGGCTGACCATTACTGTACATTAAAACTTTTCTTTTTGTTTTTCCTCAGAAAAGAAAATGGCTAATGGGGGGATTTCGATGGATAATATTGTACTGTATGCTGATGTTTTCTGGCCGTACAGTATACTGTGTAATAAACTCGAATAAATAAAACTATGCATTTATTCTATATGTTCAGTATCGTTTCATTATGTGTCTTCCACAGTATACTGTACAGTGGAATACAGTGCCTAACATCTATGGGCAAAAATAATTTTATTTCTAGGTGCCCTAGAACAGAAGTTCCCACGCCAATTGCCCGTGAACTTGACCGCGGCCCTAAGTAGTAATGTAAAAATAACTATGTAAAATAATCCGTTCTGTGGGTCTGAGCGGGTTGAAAATTTACCTGGTCCTCATGCGGGAGGACCCTTGACATAGTGGCAAAATATCAGCCTTGCACGACCCCCGGAACCGGAGATACAAAAAGACAGTTTAAAAGCACATTACCAAAGTGGCTTTTTTTCTGCCTTGCAAGTCAATGGCAGAAACCTGAATTTTACCGTCGCCCTGACTCCGTTCTGTTGCTACGAGAGGGTCGCAATTTGCCATGCCATCCTGCCGCAACTAGAACTACATGGTGACCGAATTTGAGCCCTCTAGGTCGAACAGAAACGGAGTTGTTGGTTCCAGGTTTCTGCTCATTCTGACTTAGCCGGTTCAAAGCTCTTTCCGCCATTGCGCTCAATGGTAGGACCTTCCTCGCCGGCGTGACCCTTTCTCGCCGCCATTACTGCTCGGACCCTGTTGGGGTCAAGTGAGGGGGTTCCTAACATCTAGGGGCAAAATGAATTTTTTTTCTAGGTGCCCTAGAACAGAAGTTCCCACGCCAATTGACCTAGTTCCCACGCCAATTGCCCTAGTTCCTACGCCAATTGCGTGACCAGGCAGTAAAAAAACAGTACAGAAAGCCTCTACATTTGTTACACTGGCAAAGGAGCAAATGGAAACAATGTGAGGCAATTCAACATGTCCTTTTATTGGTGGAGTCAGTACAAAAACATTTATTTACAAATACTCTACAATGTTGAAACATTTAAAGTGCACAGCAATTCTAACCATCAACACACAATAATACATTCTGCAGCCTTTATTAAATTCTTCTGCCACAAAACATTTTTGGTGCATGGGGCAAAGGGAGTTAAAGTGACTTGCTTTTTATGTACTGTATTTGGGGGTTGTCTTTGGGGGTTTATTCATCAAATTATTATGATGAACTGCCTTTTGAAATTACAGTGCTGTTAACTATTTCAGCCACACACCTCCAGAGTTTTTAATCCCTCCCTAGCCAAGCGTCAATCGGCTGAGTCACCCTATCCTACCAACCCCCTCTCTCCACTGGGTCGTTAACCTTCTGCATATTGCCATTGTGTTCTCAATCCGCCCATAGCCGAGCTACAAACACTCAGTACGCCTGCATCTAATCACACCATCCCCCTCCCCCAACCCTTAGAGGCCTGTTGTTTGAACGGTAATGCTTTGGAAAATCCCCTCTCGAATTTGAAATGTAAATCTGATGTGCACAGCACTGTGAGAATTGAGAGTACACCGATAAAGTATTTCATCAGGGTGTGAAAATATTTGTCAGTCACTATGGTTTACAGTCACATGTTTTTAATACAATACAGTACATTCTTTAATATCTTTAAAATAAAAATATATAAATCCTGTATATAAGTATAATGTAACATAATCTGTTCTGTGGGTCTGAGCGGTTGAAATTTACCTGGTCCTCATGCGGGAGGACCCTTGTAATAGTGGCAAAATATCAGCCTTGCACGACCCCCGGAACCGGAGATACCAAAAGACAGTTTAAAAGCACATTACCAAAGTGGCTTTTTTTCTGCCATGCAAGTCAATGGCAGAAACCTGAATTTTACCATCGCCCTGACTCCGTTCTGTTGCCACGAGAGGGTCGCAATTTGCCATGCAATCCTGCCGCAACTAGGACTACATGGTGACCGAATTTGAGCCCTCTAGGTAGAACAGAAACGGAGTTGTGGGTTCCAGGTTTCTGTTCATTCTGACTTAGCCGGTTCAAATCTTTCTCCGCCATTGCGCTCAATGGTAGGACCTTCCTCGCCGGCGTGACCCTTTCTCACCGCCATTACTGCTCGGACCCTGTTGGGGTCAAGTGAGGGGGTTCCTAACATCTATGAGCAAAATTTTATTTCTAGGTGCCCTAGAACAGAAGTTCCCACGCCAATTGACCTAGTTCCCACGCCAATAATACATTCTGCAGCCTTTATTAAATTCTTCTGCCACAAAACATTTTTGGTGCATGCATGGGGCAAAGGGAGTTAAAGTGACATTTTAAGTAACATCTCCTTTATTAAAGAAACCCAGTACTGTATACAGTACAGTACAGTGGGATTGTGCGCAACACTGTCAGTCAGACCTGCACCAGTTCAGTAGTAGAGGGCAGCAAAAAGGGCAGGTTTTCAGGGCAACATTGAAAACCGTGCCTGTTTGCGGCCCTCAGGGACTAGAGTTGTGCATGTCCTGTGAAAAAAAACACACAACAACATCTCCTTTGTTTAAGTACAGCAGGTACTGTAGGGCAAAACATGTAGAGTACAATACAGTACAGCACAACAATATGGTCTCACTGACAGTCCTCCACATTGTTCATCCATGGCTGATTCCTTGCATGGCGCAAAACGCCATTAATGCAGTCTCTAACGCCTTTCATTACAGGATCTGTAACTGTATAAAAGCGCCGCATTTCATCCACAGTGTTTTACCTTAAATTGGCAGGAAGGGCCTTTTTAACGCGATTTCCTTCGTAGTTCACTTTGAACACCCACTCGCAGTACAACGTGTAGGGAACATGGTGCTTAAAAATGATCAAGGCATACTTGTGAGGTATACCAGCACTCATCACCCTATACTTCTCCCTGAGCCCCGGTGGCAGATCGCACAGGGTGATGTCGGGCACTGTTTCGATGCGAGCGGGTGTAGGTCTTTTGGGAACGGGTGTGCTTGTGGCGACGGGCGATGGTAGGATGTCTCGGAGGAAGCTTTCCTCTGGTCTTGGTCGCCGTGTTGTCTCCTGGCGTGGTCTTGACGGGGTTGTCATGTCCTCCTCAACGGCATACATGTACACTACATCTTCTGGTGGAGGGGGGGCGCTTGGTAATGGAAGGGGGTCAAAGGTCCCATTCATCACATCCATGTCACCCTCCTGCTCCGGCATCGGGGAAACAGGGGCATTAGCACCAAGCAAATAATGTATGCCCGCAATGTAAGCCTCTATCTTCTCCATCTGTTGATCCATCCATTGCTCCATTTGTAGCATCCGTTGCTCCACATTTAGCATTGTCTCCAGAAGCAGATCTATCTTTGCCAGCACAATAGAATTCCCGGGGAGATCCACACTTATCCCATTCAGCATCCGGTCCAACGAGCTGCTTCTTGTGCATGGCGTCTGGACATCTGGGGGGATGGGTGCAACGGAGGATGAGATGGGGTTCCATGGACAGAAGTGGCATCGATGGAGAGTGGAGGAGGTGACCTGTGGATACCTGGTAGAGGAGAAGCGGCAGCGTCGTCGAAGCGGGATGGAGAAGGTGACCTTTGGATTTCCGGGCGAGAAGCAGAGTCGTCTAAGCGCAAAGGAGACAGTGACCCGTGGATTTCAGAGGCGGCAGCGTCGTCAGATGGAACCCGGAGAAGATGGGGGTGGAGAAGACGGGATGAAGATTTCCGGGACAGCTACAGCAGAGTCGTCGTAGCATATGGGAGGTAGTGGTCTGCGGGTCCGATGGGTTGGCTGCCATTCGTTCTGCGTCGAGAGTACATCACCGTATATCTTCTTCACATAATAAGGGTTACTTCTAAGAAAACCCTTAAACTTTGTGGTCAGCAGAAGGTTTTCTTTATTGGCCTTAGCCTGTCACTTTGCCCTTGGCGTGGAAACGGCAACCGCCTTTCGCTTTTTCAGCATGACAGGCACGGCAGAGGTGAGAGGGTTCTTGTGTCCATAGAACCGGGGATGCTCCATGGAAGCAGGTGGCACAATGCAGTACAGTATCTGGACAAGGGCAAGTTCAGATAAAGATCATGGAGTGGTGGCCTATGCAAAGTGTGTAACCTTTTATGCATGGCGACCAGGTACAGGTGTTGAAAGTGGGCGTGTGAGTCATTACCGTATAAATACACCATCCATTTTGTGTATTGACTGCACATAGAATACACATCGACTAAACATCGAATATACATTCTTGTGTTTGTATTTCTTTCTACTCGCAGCAATGCCTGTTAAAAAGATTTCAAAGGATTTCAGCATGCGAATTAAGGACATGTACACGAGCGGACACCGAATTGCTGCTATCCAATGCTGGTTAGCTACTTCTGGCCTCGTTGTGCCATTAAACACCGTGAGATATCATGCACACAGACAAAACAGAGACCGGAAAAAGGCACCAAGGGTAACAAACGCGTAAGTATATTTATAAAACTTAACAAAAAAAGAAAATAGAAAACTGTACTGTACATCTACAGTACAGTTCTGTATCTACTGTAATACTGTTGTTATTTCTGTTGATTTATATTACAACATACAGTAGTTTGTCTATTTATTTTTATAGTACAGCAGTATACATTTTTTGTATATTTCAATTAATCTTACAACGGTATATACTGTATAGGATGTACTGTATATTTATATTTATATTACAACAGTGTATTTATTTTGTATATTAATATTTATAGTACAACAGTATATATATTTTGTCTATTTATATTTATAGAGTACAGGGAAAACGGCGGTGCATCTGCTGCTGCTGCTGAAGATTGGAAACCACAAACTGCAAACCACAAAATATCCTAGGTGCAAAAATTTATTTTAGGGCATAGTAACAGCCAAAAAGAACACTCTGACGCGTTTTCCGTGGTATCCCACACTTTATCAAAGAGTAAAATCACTTACAACGATCACATACTTAAATACCCACAATTCCCTCTCCTCTCCTATGACGCTGTGTAATTTG
Source organism: Ascaphus truei (assembly GCA_036426205.1). Lineage (NCBI taxonomy): Eukaryota > Metazoa > Chordata > Amphibia > Anura > Ascaphidae > Ascaphus > Ascaphus truei. The sequence goes on from WSYH01000321.1 coordinate 230,623, forward strand.
GGCCAATCGGAAGCGTGGGAGTTGTCACTCCCCTCTAGCTGGTGTAAGGCACATTAGCCTGAAGCAAACCCAGCTGTGCTTCACAGTGCAATT
>WSYH01003012.1:0-39722 GCA_036426205.1 Ascaphus truei
CTCTCTGTGCTCTGGAACTTGCTCCTACCCTCTCTGTGCTCTGGAACTTGCTCCTATCCTCTCTGTGCTCTGGAACCTGCTCCTACCCTCTATGTGCTCTGGAATATGTTCCTGCTCACTCTGTGCTCTGGAACATGCTCCTACCTGCTCTGTGCTCTTGAACCTCCCCCACCCCTCCCACATACCTTGTGTTGTCTTTTACTGTAGAACCTGCTCCTTTATATGGGTCCCCTGTAACCTACCTATACCCTCTCACTCTCTGCTCTAGATTACTCACTTCTCTCTCTGTGCCATGTTCCTCTACCTGTGCTGTAGACCCTGCTCCCTTCTATCCCCCTCCCCTCCCTTCTATCCCCCTACCCTCCCTTCTCTCTCCCTCCCCGCCCTTCTCTATCCCCTCTCCCCCTCCCTTCTCTCTCCCCTCCCTTCTCCCCTTTCCCTTCCTTCTACCCTCCCATCTCTCTCCCTTGTCCCCTCCCTTCTCTCTTCCCCCTCTCTGTCTCTGTGTTCTGGCTTCTACCTTCTCTCATCTCTGTTTTGTAGAACCTGCCCCTTCTCTTGATTTAGAACCTGCATATGTGCTCCGGTGGTGCTCTTGAACTAGTCCTTTTCGTCTCATGTTCTAGATCAGTGATGCTCAAACTTGGTCCTCCAGGGCCACCAACAGGCCAGGTATTAAGGATAACCCTACTTCAGAACAGGGGGCTCAATCACAATGACTGAGCCACTAATTGAGCCACGTGTGTTGAAGCCGGGATATCCTTAATTTCTTGCCTGTTGATGGCCGTTGAGAACCGAGTTTGTGCAGCACTGCTCTAGAACCTTGTTCTTCTCCCTCTCCAGGTGAAGAAGCTGGTTTACGTGTATTTGGTCCGATACGCGGAGGAGCAGCAGGACCTAGCGCTGCTCTCCATCTCCACCTTCCAGCGAGGGTTAAAGGTCAGAGGTCACCACTTCCTGCACATTTCCATTTTAGATCAGCTTTTAAGATGGAGTATTATTATCCTCCCCCCTGTGCCCGGGACGAGCGTGTCAGGGGGGGACAGTGCAGTGAACACACACGGGAGGGGGGAAAGACGTTCAGGACCAGAAACACAGAGGTCCGTTATTGACTTAACGAGGAGTTAACCAAAGCTCACTAATGTCTCATGTAACAATGCATACCCACCAAGGTACTCCATTAGTACACGAGGGACTGACCCCTTAACCCTGTCACTGCCAATAGTACACTTTGCCCCTAGGAGGGACTGACCCCTTAACCCTGTCACTGCCATTAGTACACTTTGCCCCTAGGAGAGACTGACCCCTTAACCCTGTCACTACTGCCATTAGTACACTTTGCCCCTAGGAGGGACTGATCCTCAGTATCGCTATATAATGCCGCAGGTTAGGATAATGACTCTCCCTTTGTGCCCAGGACCCTAATCAGCTGATCCGTGCCAGCGCCCTGCGTGTTCTCTCCAGCATCCGTGTGCCCATCATTGTGCCAATCATGATGCTCGCGATTAAGGAGGCGGCTTCAGATATGTCCCCCTACGTGCGCAAGACGGCGGCACACGCTATACCCAAGCTGTACAGGTAACACGCCCTGCACATGCTAAACCCAAGCTGTACAGGTAACACGCCCTGCACACGCTATACTCAAGCTGTACAGGTAACACGCCCTGCACACACTATACTCAAGCTGTACAGGTAACACGCCCTGCACACACTATACTCAAGCTGTACAGGTAACACGACCTGCACACGCTATACTCAAGCTGTACAGGTAACACGACCTGCACACGCTATACTCAAGCTGTACAGGTAACATGACCTGCACACGCTATACTCAAGCTGTACAGGTAACACGACCTGCACACGTTATACTCAAGCTGTACAGGTAACACGCCCTGCACATGCTATACCCAAGCTGTACAGGTAACACGCCCTGCACATGCTATACCCAAGCTGTACAGGTAACACGCCCTCTTCTCTCTGTCCCCCTCCTCCCTCTAACCCCCTTACCTCTCTCTTTCCCTCCCTTCCTCTCTCCCTCCTCTCTCTCGCCCTTACCTCTTTCCCCTTACCTCTCTCTTCCCCCCCCCTTCCTCTCTTCCTCCTCCCTCTCTCCCCCCTCCTCAGTTTGGACTCAGACCAGAAGGATCAGCTAATCGAAGTGATCGAGAAGCTTCTGGCCGATAAAACCACGGTGAGATGAACGCACTGCGGCGGTTTCTGAGGGATTCCTTCCTCATCCAAACGTGTGTTTCCTATAGCGGTGAAACCACAGAAAGCCGCAATCAGTCGGGAGGCGAGATCCCGAAAAATACATTATAAATATTCCGTCCCAGACACACGGGATTACTAAGGGGCCTATTCACTAAACCGTGATAAAATCAGTGCATTGCCAAATGGCACGCTGGATGCACGGAAATGGCGATGCTGGGTGCACAGAAATGGCGGTGCTGGGTGTACAGAAATGGCGGTGCTGGGTGTACAGAAATGGCGGTGCTGGGTGCACAGAAATGGCGGTGCTGGGTGCACAGAAATGGCGGTGCTGGGTGCAGAGATGTTATTGGGATGTTCAAGAAAATAATGTTTCTGAGTGGCCAAAAAATAAAGAAACTGCGTCAGAATCCCGCGCCGAGTTCAACATTACCATAAAAAGTCCGTTAATGGCGTTAGCGCAGAATTAAGTAATTTTGTATCAGACCAAAAATGTATCCGACGCAGCGCGGACGTGTCATTACATAGTTGACACAATGTGTTACTGTCACAATATGGCGATTATAAAATAATATTACATTAATCATTTATATTTACTAGCACTTTATAAATAAAATACACAGACTTCTGTTCCGATATAAATGCCGTCTTCCGCTCGACACGGCGGGTTCAAACGACGATCTGCGCGTCACATAACGACCGGCACACCGCGCACATTTTGTGCTACTTTTTTAGGGCTGAAAGGTTGATAAACAAATAAATGTAAAATAAAATGTTAGTACCATGCCCCGGGGCGAGGGGAAGGGCAGCTGAGAACGTGTTCTTAAAAACATGAATCTATATGTAAATAGTGAAAGAAATATTAAGTGAAGTATTCGCATTATTCAATAAGCGCTGGGTGGGGGGCATCCGGGGGGTAGGTAACGGTGGAGGGGGGGGACATCGCAGGGAGTAAAGTTAAAGGGGGCAGATCACCGGGATTCAGAAAAGGCCCCTGCGCGTGGAAGACATACGAGGGGAGGAACGGCGGGAACCGAGCGGGGGGGGAACGGGGTACCGACGAGGGCACAATAGGCAGGGAGAATCGGGGGGCATCGTGGGGAGTAACGGGGGAGCATAGCAGGGAGTAACCGGGGAGCATAGCGGGAAGTAACCGGGAGCATAGCGGGGAGTAACGGGGGGGTATATGGAAGTAATGGGGGAGGGAATCAGCGTTGGGGAAGTAACGGGCGCATTGCAGGACGTAAGGGTGAGATATGCGGAGTAGAAACGTGAGTAAGTGGGAAATGGGGGAGTAACGGGGGAGATCAATGCAGGGAGTAACGGGGGGAGCATCGCGGGGAGTAAGGGGTGGGGTATCACGGAGGAGGATCGCAGGGCATTTTTATCCGCCTGCCTAGCTGCGGGTAATGACGCGTGGAAGTTGCCTGGGTCAGCGGTTTCCTAAAGGATCCCCCCTGCAGGTTATTATTGATAAGATTTCTTCCCTGTACTGTAAAAATGGCGGCCGTGTGACCCCTGCCTCCCCCGGCTGTCTCCTCTCCCCTGTAGCTAGTCGCGGGCAGCGTGGTGATGGCGTTCGAAGAGGTTTGCCCTGAGCGCATCGATCTGATCCATAAGAATTACCGCAAGCTGTGTAACCTGCTGATAGACGTGGAGGAATGGGGACAGGTCGTCATCATCAACATGCTGACACGCTACGCGCGCACACAGTTCCTCAACCCCAACCACAACGTGAGTGTCACGCACGCCCAGCCCGTCATATATACGCTCTCCTCTCTCTGCGCTCTCCTCTCTCTGCGCACGCTCTCTTCTCTCTCTGCGCACGCTCTCTCTCCTCTGTGTGCTCTCCTCTCTCTTTGCACGTTCTCTCCTCTCTTTGCACGTTCTCTCCTCTCTCTGTATTCTCCCCTCTCTGCGCACGCTCTCTCTCCTCTCTGTGTGCTCTCCTCTCTCTGCGCACGCTCTCTCCTCTCTGTACGCTCTCCTCTCTGTGCGCTCTCCTCTCTGCTCATGCTCTATCCTCTCTCTCCTCTCTCTTCGCATGCTCTTTCCTCTCTCTGCGCTCTTCTCTCTCTGCGCACGCTCTCTTCTCTTTCTTCAGGAATCCCTCTTGGAGGAGAACCCCTCTCTTCGCACGTTCTCTCTCCTCTCTCTGCGCTCTCCTCTCTGCGCACGCTCTCTCCTCTCTCTGCGCACGCTCTCTCTCCTCTCTCTGCGCTCTCCTCTCTCTGCGCACGCTCTCCTCTCTCTGCACTCTCCTCTCTCTGCGCATGCTCTTTACTCTCTCTGCACACGCTCTCTCTCCTCTCTGTGCACTCTCCTCTCTCTGTGCATACTCTCTCCTCTCTCTGCGCACGCTCTCTCCTCTCTCTGTGCACTCTCCTCTCTGCGCATGCTCTCTCCTCTCTCTCTCATGCGATCTCTCAGCCCCGTTCTCTCTCCTCTCTCTGCGCACGCTCTCTCCTCTCTCTGCGCAAACTCTCTCCTCTCTCTATGCGCTCTCCTCTCTCTGCGCATGCTCTCTCCTCTCTCTCTCATGCGATCTCTCAGCCCCCTGTTCTCTCTCCTCCATCAGGAATCCCTCTTGGAGGAGAACCCCGAGAAGGCTTTTTATGGCTCAGACGATGATGATGACGACGGTGGCAAAGAGGACAAGTCCGAGCCATCCTCCCAGGTGAAGCGGAAGCCATACATCATGGATCCCGATCACCGTCTCCTTCTCCGCAACACCAAACCGCTCCTGCAGAGCCGAAATGCTGCCGTAAGGGAGTGGGGAGATCGGGGGGGGGGGGGACCCACCTGTAACCCTCCCCAAGTATAACCAGGACGGGTCACCCCGCAGGGTGCGGAGACATCGGGGTGACATCTGCCTGTAACCCTCCCCAAGTATAACCAGGACGGGTCACCCCACAGGGTGAGAAGACATCGGGGTGACACACTTCAGTGACCCTCCCCAAGTATAACCAGGACGGGTCACCCCGCAGTGTGTTGGGACATCGGGGTGACACCCGCCTGTAACCCTCCCCAAGGATAACCGGGACGGGTAACCTCGCAGGGTGTGGGGACATCGGGGTGACACACTTCAGTGACCTTCCAGGGCGGGTGGCCCCGCAGAGTTTGGGGACCCCAGGGTGACACCCCCTCCTGTCTCCCACAGGTAGTCATGGCTGTGGCACAACTTTATTTCCATCTTGCTCCGAAAGCCGAGGTCGGGGTGATCGCGAAGGCGCTGGTGAGATTACTGCGCAGCCACAGGTGGGGATCGCTTTATCTGTATGCTATGCTATATAATCTGGGCGGGGGGAGTGGGTGCGATATATAATTGGGGGGGTAGGTTGATGTGATATATAATTGGGGGGGAAGTGGATGCGATATATAATTGGGAGAGGTAGGTTGATGTGATATATATAATCGGGGGTAGGTTGATGTGATATAAATTAACACAATCATAAATAAAATGCTCACTTTTAATACTGTGCTGAGAATCCTTTGCAGGCAATGACTGCTTGAAGCCTGGAACGCATGGACATCACCAAACGCTGGGTTTCCTCCTTTGTGAGGCTTTGCCAGGCCTTTACTGCAGCGGCCTTCAGTTATTAATTACAAGAGAACAAAAGGTCCTTGGCGCACTGACTGATAAAAAGTTACCAACCAACATAGCAGGAACAGTCTCAAATGACACGAGTGATATCAGTCCCTTTGCAGGAAAACACTTGCTGGAGATTCTTCAGTGCAGTTCAACTCTGGAGAAAAACAAAGAGCATTGTGCAGTAATCTCTAAGCAGCGGGACTCATCCACTCTGCAGCTAACTACTTACATCAAGTAAGTGATAGGGGACTTTGAAAGGTATCTTTATCTTGTTCTTGTGAAGTAATTGGGCTGGAAGCTGATTGTCACAGATTCCTCTCCTACTTTTCACCTCTGTGAGTTCTCAATCATGGTACCCATAAAAATGCATAAAAACAACATAGTACGGTACCGAAAACAATTTATTAAAAAACAGCAGAGACCACATGAAATGCGCTCACATGTTCACGGATCCTGCAGTGTGAAATACAATGTGCCGTCCGCAAGCGTGAGTACTCAGTGCTCGGTGTAGATAGTGGGAATGGATTCCGCGTCTCTCCCCTCCTCGCGGCCGCGACTCGATACACGGGATCCTCCTGATGACGTCACCACTGCGCCGCAGCACCCTTCCTGCGCTTGTTGGGCTCACGTTGCACACACTAATTTTGGCTCCACCCTACACGTTTCGTGACTGTTGGCGTCACTTCGTCAGGGCAATACGCGTAGGGTGGAGCCAAAATTACGCGTTCCTCACCAGCAGGGGTATCCTTCTTGAGCCGGTCCCAGTCCCCCCTCGCTGCTGGCTCACAACGCGCTGTGACGTGTCAGCCGCCAGGGGATGCAAGAAAATTGTGATCCCGAGCAGTGACGCGTCACGTGGGAGCTGTCAGAGAGCTTCCTCCACAAGGTAGGGGGTGGTGTGTGTGTGTATATCAGCGTGTGTGAGGAGGGCATTTGTGGGGGAAGGAGGAGGGAGCGGGGGCTGCTTACCTTCCAGCAGCCCGCAGCAGCTCTCTCCTGCAGCCCGGGAGACCGAGCCCGTGGAGGGAGGGGGGGAGTAGCGGGTCCCTCCGCTCAAACCACGGCCTCCTCCGCTCAAACCACGGCCGCCGCTCCCTACAGACTGCAGATAGCGGTCTGTGCCTCTCAGCGCGCTGCCTGCATGCAGTGCGGGCGCGCTGACTGAGGGAGCGGGGCCGTAGCCTAAGGATGCCCTGTTTCACTTGCATTGAGAGCTCCTTTGACCGCATGTTGTGGGTTCTCAGCAACAGCTTCCAAATGCGAATGCCACACCTGGAATCAACTCCAGACCTTTTACCTGCTTAATTGATGATGAAATAACGAAGGAATAGCCCACACCTGTCCATGAAACAGCTTTTGAGTCATTTGTCCAATTACTTTTGGTCCCTTGAAAAAGAGGGGGCTACATATTAAAGAGATGTAATTCCTAAACCCTTCCTCCAATTTGGATGTGAATACCCTCAAATTAAAGCTGATAGACTGCACTTTAAGCCCATATTCATTATGTAACTGTAACTTGGATTTATTTTTGTACACAGCCGAAATAACAAAAACTTGTATCAGTGTCCAATTATTTCCGGACCCAACTGTGTGTGTGCGTGTGTATAATATATATATATATATATATATATATATATATATATATATATATATTGCTTTCGCAGTATGTTTTGGGTCATTGTCCATCTGTAAAGTGAAGCGCCGTCCAATCAACTTCGCTGAATTTTGCTGAATCTGAGCAGACAATATATCCCCCCTATACACTTCAGAATTCATCCGGCTGCTTCTGTCTTCTGTCACATCATCAATAAACACTAGTGACCCAATGCCATTGGAAGCCATGCATGCCCCTGCCATCACACCGCCTAACCGTGTTTTACAGATGATGTGGTAAGCTTCGGATCATGAGCCGTTCCAAGCCTTCTCCATACTTTTTTCTTCCCATCATTCTGGTACAGGATGATCTTACGATATAGAAAAAAAGTCCTCCTTGGTGCTGGAATCCTGGTGTTGCTGGCGTTATTCTCCGATTGGTATATGGAACAAACGACAACAAAAGTACATATCTATTAATAAATCAATATGACCCGTCTATAACTGTAATCACCTCTATGTGCACTTCTAGGCATGATACTTCCACACCTTACAGAAAAGATGTAATTACCTATAAGATCTCATGCATATATTGAGACAAATGTGTAAACCTACACCACAGTTCAGAGATGGCTATAGGAAGTGAACAATGGATAAAACTTAACTTCTAAATTGATCAGATCCTCTTCTGAAGGGATACAGCAACCTCACAAGCCATATGAAAAAGCAATAGAACAGACCATAGGGCAATATCGTATGAACAACTTTACTATAAAACATATAAAAAAAACAATTGGAATATCACTCACGAATTCCCTATAAAATTGAAGCGGTGTGAACATTCAGGCCGTCACCAGCCCCTTTTCTTTCTGCTCTCCGGGTAAGTAACCTCTGCCAAGCGTCCCGTCTCAACCGTCTCACCAGGTGCAGTTTAGGGGATGATAGTATACCGGCGGTGGAGTGAGCACACTCTACTTCCACGATCGTGCTTGTGCTGGGACCGCTACGCTGTCATCACGTGGTCCACGTGCGCGCTCCTAGGTTCCGCCTTCTCTTCCCCTCCGTTTGTGTATGTCCGCTACGACGCGGATCTCGCTGAGGGAACTTCTCTCTTTACCAGCTCCGGGCTGATGCAGTCAATTTAGTATTCTTCCCGCACATGCGCACTCCGCCCTACGCGTTTCAAAAACTCCTGTTCTTTTTGTCAGGGGCATTGTGCATCTTTTCTGAAAGGTGTGGAAGTATCATGCCTAGAAGTGCACATAGAGGTGATTAGTTATAGACAGGTCATATTTATTTATTAATAGATATGTACTTTTGTTGTCGTTTGTTCCATATACCAATCGGAGAATAACCCCAGCAACACCAGGATTCCAGCGCCAAGGAGGACTTTTTTCTATATCGTATTCCAGGAGGTCATTTTTGAACTGACCTTCAAATTGTCTGGTCAGCAGGACTCTGGACAATATATCTAGTTGGTATTGTATCTAGGTTTGTGATATACTGCAAGGAATTCACTTTTGAGCGCTACGGTTGTGTTTAATATCATAACAGGTTGATCTTAGTTTCATCTGTCCAAAGAATGCTGTTCCAGAACTGGACTGGCTTTTTTAGATATTGTTTGGCAAAGTCTAATCTGGCCTTTCTATTAGAGGCTTATGAATGGTTTGCACCTTGTGGTGAAAGCTCTGTATTTGCCCTCGTGAAGTCTTCTCTTTATGGTAGACTTGGATAATGCTATGCCTACCTTCTGGAGAGTGTTCTTCACTTGGCTGGATGTTGTGAAGGGGTTTTTCTTTACCATGGAAAGGATCCTACGATCATCCACCACTGTTGTCTTCCGTGGACGTCCAGGCCTTTTTGTGTTGCAGAGCTCACCAGTGCGTTCTTTTTTTCTCAGAATGTTCCAAAATGTTCCTGCTATATCTCTGATGGATTTTCTTTTTTTTTGCAGCCTAAGGATGCCTTGTTTCACTTGCAATGCCACACTTGGAAACAACTCCAGACCTTTTACCTGCTTAATTGATGATGAAATAATGAAGGAATAGCCGACACCTGTCCATGAAACAGCTTTTGAGTCAATTGTCCAATTACTTTTGGTCCCTTGAAAAAGAGGGGGCTACATATTCAAGAGATGTAATTCCTAAACCCTTCCTCCAATTTGGATGTGAATATCCTCAAATTAAAGCTGATAGACTGCACTTTAAGCCCATATTCATTATTTAACTGTAACTTGAATTTATTTTGGTAAAAAGCCGAAATAACAAAAACTTGTATCAGTGTCCAATTATTTCCGGACCTAACTGTGTGTGTGTATGTATGTATGTATGTATATATGTATATATATTGTGCTTATGTTACAGAAAAAGATTATTACAAGAACATACAGTTACAATAAATGCAGAACAGTTTCTTAAAATATAAGGATAAGCTGCTTGTTGGAACACACACACACACACACACACACTTGCCCGGGAATAATGTCTGTTAAACTCAGGAATTGGCATATCCTCAAAATCATATGAATTCGCTCACGTATGGGAACCCTGACTGACACAGGAGGGAGGTGCAGGGATAGACTCAGATTTAGCGCTATTGTAAGAATACGTTATATTTTAAGGCGATCGGATTACAAGAAAGTTAGCATTTGGGATGGATGTTTGATATCATGCAGAAGTAGAGCCATGGAACGGGACATGAGAGAGAGAAAACAATGCATTCGGCGCAAAGAAAAAACATACAAAATGCGATAATGTAATTCGATTGGTTGTATCTAGTATGCAGGGCAAGATATTAATGGCAATCTAACCAGTCTGGAAATAGTAAACGTGCCAGATGGTCCTATTTATAGCATGAAAAAATCACTATGAGTCCCAAAGACTGGTTCCTCTTCTCTGCTATTAATGAATTAATGTCCCACTATAAATTCTCAAATCTGAGTCCAGTAATCCGGATAGTATAGTAGAAATAATTGTCGCTCAAGAAGTAGTGTGACTGTCTCCTCACATAAAAGAAACTTGTGTCCCCCTGTCCTTCACATGGGGCGTAATCCGTTGGGTAAGAAATAGTCTTTCTACCAAATTTCAGTGATAGATCAATGGACAAGCCCCTATAATAAGAGACAGGGAAATGCCATTCCTCCTTGGGCATATTGACCGGTGAAAGCAGGTGAATTCAAGCGTCCACAGCACCATCAGCTGGCACTCAGCTGGCGTTGCAGTACTCTATATACCGAACCTCCTGTTTCCTCGATCCATGGAGGGGGGCTGCGCCGTTGCCTCGGGTGTCTCCAGGAGACCTCTCTGTCGTTGGCACTCAAGATAAAATGGCAGTGCTCTATATATCGACCTCCGGCATCCTCCGATCCACGGGAGCTAGCAGACCCACTCACACGTGTTCGCTAGCTTGCTTCTCTCCCGGCAGTATCCCGTTAGGTCACAGGCAGCTCTCACCGATCTCCCGTCTCCCTAAAGGACGCAGTACCCGCTTTCCCGGTTTATAGCTGTGGTTACGCCAAGGTGTTTAACTGTGTAGCACCTGGATTCAATAACACCACACCTATCCTGCACCTCTTTCACCTCCCCGCTGTAAACGAATCGCCCTCACTATAGGAAAGCTTCAGGTGTGAGGTGTAGAGGCAGGAACAAAATAGGGGAAGCCGTGGATAATGATGAACGGACACAAGTCTACTTTGGAGAATATATTAAAAGAAAGGATCAAACAGGGAACATATAACTGTATAGAGTATATCTCCTGCTATTAATTGGGGTTAAGCCAGCTGAGTGCCAGCGACCGAGAGGTCTCCTGGGGACACCCGAGGCAACGGCGCAGCCCCCCACCGTGGATCGAGGAGAACCGTAGGTCGGTATATAGAGTACTGCAACGCCAGCTGAGTGCCAACGACCGAGAGGGTTCCTGTGGACGCTTGAATCACCTGCTTCACCCGGTAAATATGCCCCATTAGGCATTTCCCTGTCTCTTATTATAGGGGCTTGTCCATTGATCTATCACTGAAATTTGGTAGAAAGACTATCTCTTACCCACCATATTACCCCAGTGAAGACATGGGGCACCAAGTTTTCTTTTATTGAGGAGTACAGTCACACTACTTCTTGAGCGACAATTATTTCTACATACTATCCGGATTACTGGACTCAGATTTGAGATTTATAGTGGACATTAATTCATTAATAGGCAAGAAGGAATGACCATTCTTTGGGACTCATAGTGATTTTTTCATGCTAAAAATAGGACCACGGCACGTTTACTATTTCCAGACTGGTTAGATTGCCATTATAGCTTGCCCGGCATACCTAGATACACAATCGAATTACATTATCGCATTTCGTATGTTTTTTCTTTGCGTCGAATGCATTGTTTTCTATGATATCTAGGTTATATTTGTGATTAGCCAGCATTAGGGCTGCAATAAGATTTACTAGCTCACTAGATTGTACATGCGCACTTGATATAAGTATTACATATCTATATATATATATTATATATATAGAGAGAGAGAGAGGAGAGAAAAGATAAGCTGGGCTGTGTGTGTGTAGTATATGTTATATTATATCACACCCCACCCACCCCACACACACACCACACCCCACCACACCCACCCCACACACACACAAACTGCCGCGGCTGTGTGTGTTTTATTATTGGGTGACGTGGATGTTAACCGCACCAGGTGTTTTTCCTTCTCAGTCCCCTCTTCCCTCTGGTGCCCTCGGAAGCATTGTGTCCGCCAGCCTTGTGACTGACCTGGAGGGACGCCCTGACGGATCCATCGCTGACCCCCACGGTGAGCAGGGGGCACACCGTGTCGTGTTAGTGGATATGGTGGCCGGGCATTGTGGGATCAGGAAATGTAATGAAATGTAGTCGGCCCTAATTACCAGGGAACTTTAACACAATTGGACTCCAGATTCCCTGCAGGGTTAAATTGAGAGTTTTATGCTATCAAGTGTTTTTCCTGACACTCTTCTATTCCCATTCATTTATTTGTGTCCCTCCTTTCTCTGCTCACCTCTTCTCTCCACCTTCCTCGTCCCTCTCCTGCCCCATACTCCTCTCTCTTCTCCCTTAATTTCTTCCTATCATGCTCCCTCTTTGCCCCCTTATCCCTCCTTCCCCTCTTCTCCTTCCATCCTCCCCCAGCCACTTGTTTCCTCCCTTTATTCTCCTCCTTCACCTTTTCCTCTCCTTCTCCCACACCCTTCCTCTCTCTCTCTTTCCCATTCGGTTGTGAGCCCAATCTTCTCCTCAGGGAGGACCTTTGGAGCTGCTTCACAAAAAAAAAATGCAGCGCAAACATTTGAGCTTCTTCCCCGTACTATCGTGGAACTGTCTGTCCCGGATCACACTCAGCCGCCACCTTCCCCTTCCCCCGACCCTCGCAATGGTCCGTTCAGAATCCAGATCTCCAACAACTGGAGGGGAGAGTGCAGAATGTTGCGTATCAGTGACCCCAGGCTGTTTGTCCAGCCTGACGGGTCCCCAAGAGTTTCCAGGCGATCGGTAACTAGGGGGGTGAACAAGGGCCCATGTCTGACCCCTGCATGTGACATCAAACTCAACTCATGAACCCTTCTTGAAGGTATGAGAAGCCATCACATGCCATGCCCCCCACCCATCACCCCAACTCATGACCTCTCATTCTCTCCAGGTCATTGCCTCTCAGTGTCTCCATGTCATGACCTCACCCCACTTATGACTCTCATCCACTCTTCAACCTCTCATGTCAACTCAGGTCTCCACGCCTGACCTCTCTATCCATGTAAATGCCCTGCTCCGCCCATCCCATTCTGAACCTCTCACTCACTCCCGTGGCCATGACCGCTCTCTCCTCTCTCCGCTCTCTGCAGTCTCTTGCTTCCTGGAGAAGCTCATGGTCATATGGGCATAGACTTCTGCGACTGTCCACCCAGCTCTGCCAACTTCCAGTTATTGTGATGCGCCCCCCTCCCCTTTGGCCATGGGGCTGGGTACCCTTATAGCCAGATAGGGAGACTGCTGCAGATATTTGCCTCCAGGTTGTAGGAGTCTCCATTATGCAGGGGGAGGAGAAAATGAATTAAGAAGCATAGGGGGACAGGGCCCGAAAGCGAGGGAGGGCGCAGGGACGGGGGAGGAAACACAAGCGGGGCGCTGAAGGGGGAGGGCGCCCGGAGTGGGGCGGTGGGGGGCGAGCCTTGGGGGGGGGGTGGGCGGGGGGAGAGAAGGTAAGGGGATGGAAGAGGGAAGAACCCAAGGGGTGAGGAGGAGAGGGGGAGAGGGGGGGGCAAAAGGGGTAAAAGGGGATGAGTTTTCATTGACATCGGGGGGAGAGAGGGGGTAAGGGAGGGGGTTGGAAAGAGAGAGGGGGTTAAAGTGCGGTGGGGAGGGGTGAGGGTGGAAAAGGAAGGAGGGGGGGGGGGGGCGGTGGATTGGAGGCGGAGTATGGTGGGCCAAGCAGCGGGACAGGACGGGAGTGAAAGTTGGGGGGGAGAGGAGGACCGGATAAGGGAGGAAGGTAGGGTGAGCAGGATGCAGATGTTCCTTTCTTTTGTGATGGAGCATCAAGTTTCCATTCTATTCTAACTTATATTATAGTGGAGTGTGTACTATTCCCGTGATATTAAACCGTTTGCTGCTTAGGTAGCATCAGTACATTACCTGTGACCTGCTTCTGCCTCTTCCCAGCACACCTTCCGCCTCCAGTTCTCATGTGTCCTCCAACACCCGTGGGGGAGCTGATGGCGGCCCCCGTACCTCAATGAGCGAGAACGATTTCAGAGAGGCAAGGTGAGTGATGGGGAAGAGTGGGGGGGGAGCCACCCCCTCCCGCCATGATTGTGCTGGCGCGGTATAATGATGTTGAATTATCATTATACACTTTCAACCCCCGATCATGAACATGCGGTGTTGTGTTGATGTTGAGTATCTAGACCAATGGGGTGGGTCCAGCGAACCTTCCACCATGTCCTCCTAAACCCACGTGATACGAGCAGTATCGAGTATCGTCGATAGTAAACTATAAAACATACTGCTTCCCACTCAGGGAAACTCACGGGGTATGAATGAATCACGGAGCAATCTTGTCAGTGGGCGGGACGTGTCACAGCGACCACATCATCGTACATCGCATTACTCTGCCGCTAACATGACCGCGTGCCGTTTGGCTCCTGACACAGGAGTAACAGGTGAGGGTCCGCACACGCAGGCCAAACGCGAAAAGGGCGTTTATTTTAATGTTCATTTTATGCAAACCTCAAACTAACAGCACTTTCTACACCCTGTCACTGCCTTAATACCTTGCCCCTAGAGGGACTGACCCCTGCGTTAACCACTTTCACTTGCCCATTAGTGCACTTTGGCCCCCTAGGAGGGATGATCCGCTTACCCTTCGCTGCCATTAGTACCTTTGCCCCTAGGAGGGACTGAGCCATTTAACCCTGTCACTGCCATTGTAACAGTTTTGTTCCTAGGAGGGACTGACCCCTTACCCCCGTCACTGCCATTGGCACACTTTGCCCCTAGGAGGGACTCCCCTCACCCCTGTCACCTTGCCATTGGCACACTTTGCCCCGAGGAGGACTGACTCCTTTAACCATGGTCACTGCCATTGTACCTTTGCTCCTAGTGAGACTGCCCTTTCATCACTTGCCGTTAACTCGGGTTTGCTCCCACATGTTCCGCAGCAAAGACGGTGAGAGTGGGACGCTCATCCTGGTCACTCTGCCTAAAAGGCGACGCGCGGCCCTGCTGACCATCACAGACAGCGAGAGATGGTGATGGAAACATATGCGGCCAAGGATATCTCAAATGCGTGACCCAGTGAACGGGGAGGGAGATATGACACCTTAGGGTGGGGAGGGGGCCGCGTCCCTGTATCTCCCGTCTCCCCCCGCTGCAGATGGTCACTTTACAAAATCCTCTTAGTAAGACCGCCACCCGCAGCGCCTCCATGGTGCGATAAGGCAAAAAGCCCCACGCATTTCAACCAGCGTTAATCACAGCGCCCCATAACACAATTGGGGAACAGTGTAATCCGTAGCGTCTTTAAGCAAGTTTTGGGGCCCCCGGGGACACACCCGCCTCTGTTGGTTCTCTAAACTTTGTCACCAGGTGTAGTCACTCCAGGGTTTTATAATTCGGTTAGGCAACTGCCGTATTAACGCATCTTTGGTCCGAAGAGCTTACAGTCCTACTTTTGCAAGTGAACGGGAGGTGGTGACACACGCGCAGTCTGTACCCTGATAGCAATGTCCGCATCACTTTATTTCTCGTCTGATATACATGTCTGGGGTTTATCCTCTGCACATGCGTGCATGATTCTGTATAAGAACACTGAACATACGTCAGTGAGCGACTCCTCGCGTGGCGGTCATTGTTGATCCGTGTCGTGGCTTGTCACTGATACAGACGCCTATGTCCGTGGCTGCTCCCCGTTACAGATGCGGTGGCTGTTCATTATTAAAACACCCGTGTCCCATGGTCTGGGCATTAGTACACGTACGCCTATGTCCCCGCTGCCTCCTTATTAGAGTCCCCGTGTCTGGCGGCCACGTTGATTCCAGATACCTGCATTCCTGGCCGGTCCTGCATGGAGAAAATATGACCAGGCGCCTGCGTCCCTGCTGTGTATCTCTGGGTCCCCTCTTTTTTGTGCCCCGCCAACCCAGAATGTCTCGGCACCGGGTCAGCAGTTTAAACCACCTATGCACTGCCTGTCCGTCCTGTCCCCTCAGTGCGTGGTGGTTCGGCGACGTGCGTCTGGTTGGGGCTCCTCTACTGCTGTCACCCTCTCTTCCCTCTCTGCTCTGTCCGTGTCCCGTCCTCTCCCCGTCTCTGGTCCGGTCCTCTCCCCTCGCGTCCAGTCTCCTCCCCTCTCTGTCCCCTATCTGTCCTGGGCCCCTTCCCCTCTCTGTCCCCGGGAGCCCTCCCCGGAGTCTCTGGTCCGCTCTTCTCCGGTCTCGCCCCCTCTAACC
Source organism: Ascaphus truei (assembly GCA_036426205.1). Classification (NCBI taxonomy): domain Eukaryota; kingdom Metazoa; phylum Chordata; class Amphibia; order Anura; family Ascaphidae; genus Ascaphus; species Ascaphus truei. The sequence goes on from WSYH01003012.1 coordinate 16,366, forward strand.
CCGCTGCCTCCTCGACCGTCTCCTGGCGGACCCACGCGGGGTCGTGCCTCCTCTGGGCGCGGCGCGTGGCGGCTTTGTCCGCCGCCTGTCCCTCTCGCTCTCCGGTGTTCCGGGCCTGTCCCCTCTCCTGTCCGTGTCCTGCCTCTCCCCTCTCTGTCCCGGCCTCTCCCCTCTCGTCCGCCTCTCCCCTCTCTTTCCGGTGGTCCGCCTCTCCCCTCTCTGTCGTGTCCGGCTCCTCCCCTCTCTGCCGGTCCTCGTCCCCTCTCTGTCCCGGTGTCCGGCCTCTCTCCTTCTCGGTCCTGGCCTGTCCCCTCCTCTCTCCGGTGTCCGGCCTCTCCCCTCTCTGGTCCTGCGTCCGGCCTCTCCCCTCCTCCGTCCGGCGTCCGGCCTCTCCCCCCTCCCTGTCCGCGTCCCCCCTCTCTGTCCGGTGTCTGGCCTCTCCATCCCCTCTCTGTCCGGCCTTCACCCTCTCTCCTCCGGTGTCCGGCCTGTCCCCTCTGGCCAGTGTCTTGTGCTGTTCTCACTGAGCATTATTTATTAAATAGCCAGATCCGGCAATAAACTCAATGTGAAAAGCGTCCGTGGCCGATTGTTCCTCATGCCTGGTATCTGTGTTTAAAAGAAGGGGGGGGTTGTATACGGTCCATAAGGTGTCACATCCTAACACTGTATTATAGGTTTTTAATCCTCAAAGAATTTAGTACTCTTACTTGCTTCCTTAAAATAATTTAACAATGCTAAAAGCAAGATTTGCTCTCCTTTTTCTTTGGAAATTATTCCCGAGTTGGTATTTCTCCGGGGGGCCCTGAATGGAAGTGTTTCACAATCAAGCGTTTCTTTCCCCTTACACAACCACCTTTATCAGAGATACAGATCAGGGGTAATTGGGGGCTTTGTGGGTAGAGGTGACAAGGGAACGGGACACCATGCACATTAAAAGAGGAAGATCACAAAAATAGACAATACTGTACAGCACACAAATGATTATTCCGATGAATTCTGCAAAGATTAATACTCCAAGCAGACAGTGCGTAAAGGCATTTCACACCTAAAGTGTACACGCACATAGTCCCACGTAAGAGTGGTGTTCTGTGGCCAGGAATGGGCTGGATAGGGTGCACGCCCTTCTTCTCCAGGAAGAAAAAATCGCGTTAGGTTGTGGGAACTGGAGATGCTCCGCCACAGTGCTCCTAATTGCGTCCGCAAGAAGCAAATCGAACCGCTCGGCGTCTCTCCTCCACGTTTTCTGGTATCTTCCTTCGATTCCACGCGTTTCTCTAGAAAGAACTAGCTTCGTCCAGTATTGGGGGCTTTGCCTGTTCAAACTGTTGAACACACCAGACGTCAGACCAAGGGAAGCAGCGCGGGAATCAACCCCCTCCCAAGTCTCTGCTCCCCGTGTTCCCATAAATAACTTTAATAAGGATTTAATCAGACTTACCTTATAGGGGGGCAGATTTGGGGGAAAAGGCGTCAGTCACCCAGATATGACCCTTATAGAGCCCTGTCCTGCCCCTTGTACAACGTTGTTTGCCCCTAGAGGACTGGCCCTTAGCCCCGTCACTGCCATTAGTACACCTTTGCCCCTAGGAGGGACTGGCCCTTACAAACCTAACCCCTTCACTACTGCCATTACGACAACTTTGCCCCCGGAGGGACTGGCCCCCTTAACCCGTCACTGCCATTAATACACTTTGCGCCTATGAGGGACTGACCCTTAACCCTGTCTCACTGCCATTAGTACACATTTTCTCCTAGGAGGTACTGACCCCATTACCCTGTCACTGCCATTATTACACTTTGCGCCTAGGAGGGACTGACCCTTAACCTGTCACTGCCATTAGTACACTTTGCTCCTAGGAAGAGACTGAAATCTGACCCCTTAAACCCTGTCACTGCCATTAGCACACTCTGGCCCTAGCAGAGACTTGCCCCTGCTTGACTGGGCCACGATTGAGACCTCCTTTTCTGAAACATGGATATACCATAAAAAGCTGGCCTGTGTGCGGCCTCGAGGACAGGTTTGTGACCCCTGTTTACCTAGACAAAGCTTTGCCTGAATAAAGTAACGCAAGCAGAAGAAATCTATAAAAGTTACCTAAAGGACTTCACGCAGGATGGTGTTTATGACACCAGATCAGTGGACGGACAAGGGTCTGGATTACCAAGATTATTTTAAACTTTGGTATTTTAGACCCGTTTACCACACGCCACTACGGAAAAGAAAACAAGAAGGGGTGGGAATAAAAAAGATCTGAGAAACAGAGACGTTTTGGCGAGAGAGAAGCAAGGCAAAAAGACAGGTTCTAACCACTCTCTGACAGAACCTATACAAATACCCAAATTAATCAACCTTTCACATTCCATACGTAACGCTGACAACATTAAAGTACTAATACAGGTCTATCACTCTCCAACAAGTATCTAAACACTTTGGACTGGTCAAAGATACGAACCTTTTCGCCCAGCCAACTTCTGTTACAACATTTTTTCTGCAGAAACACTCAGGAACTTTGAGGCTCTTAATAATCCTGGTCTCCCCTTTGGAAATTTTCGAAAAACCCAGGATGGGCCTTTCAGACCCAAAACCCAAATCTAGTTTCCCCTCCCCCCATGGAACCAGCGCCAATGTGGAGATGTTCGTAATTAGTTTGTGTTACACCTAGTGAACGAACAAGGCTTCGCATCGTCTACACCAAATCCCACCACATCCCCCAAGAGATTTAAACTGCGCGAGATTGGAAGGCACTTCATGAGATCCCAAATGATAAAGGCCATCACTATTAAACAATCCGATAAGGGCTGTCAATATAGTCTGCCAAAAAGGTAGACGAGTCTGTTAAACGGGAATTTAAGACGACTGTCCATAGAGAATGCTAAACGAGCTTTTATCCAAAGATCCCCCGCTATTCCCTATACAAAGAGCTCACTAAATCAGTCAATCAGGGCCTCAACTGAAGATCATTAATAAAACCTAATTTGGAGTGTTATTGAGTAAGGAAACTGTCACGCTGCACTCACCACAAACACGGACTGAGACCGCGGGGCTGAGGTGGGGATGGAAAGACCCGACCCCACAACCACGCAGTCCTGTCCCGGATGCGCCATGTCCAAGTCGTTCAGGCGTCGTAGGGTTTGAGAGGTCTGTAGTCATGGTACTTGCCGCCGTAATTCCAGGTCGGAGAGTGAGGATGGTAAGATTTCCGTAGCCAAGGTCCCAGGGTCAATTAGAGGTAGAATGGTCAGGGACGAAGCCGGAGATCAAAGCGCAGGAGAGTTTAGGACTCCATCCGAAGAGAGCCAAGATCAGGACAGGAGGGAACATTTCAATTTCATTTTCTCTACTGAATCATGATGATGATCGAGAACCATACTAACCATGATCTCTATCCTATCCCGCAAGAGTATGCACTCTTTAAACAGAGATATATATTCCTAAGGGATTATTCAATCCCATTCTGTTCATCGAATTCAATATTTGGTTTTTCCTCTATTCCCTATAATATCAACTCATATCATTCTCTAACTAAAATCCCCAATATGTTATTTATTTATGACACCAGCCGTTGTCATATCCAGTGGCTGGCGCTGTACCATTTTTGGCCGCCCTCATTTTTAGTCTCCGCCTTGCGAAGCGCTAAAGAATTGGTATAACCGCGGCACGATATACTAAAAGTTGACCGCGCGCGCGTCTTCAGTCGGCCACGTACCAACAGGCACGTGCAGGTACATGGTGCAAACGCAACCTCCTCAGTCCCCTCTGTCCCTCTGGTGACCTCTGGAAGCATTGTGTCCGCCAGCCTGGTGACTGACCTGGAGGGACTGTCCATGACGGATACATCGCTGACCCCCACGGTGAGCAGGGGGCGACACCGTGTCGTGTTATTGGATAATGGTGCCGGGCATTGTGGGATCAGGAAATGTAATGAAAATGTAGTCCGGCCTAATTACCAGGGAACTTTACACTAATGGACTCCAGATTCCCTGCAGGGGTTAAATTGAGAGTTTTATGCTATCAAGTGTTTTCTCTGACACTCTTCTATTCTCCATTCATTTATTTGTGTCCCTCCTTTCCTCTGCTCACCTCTTCTCTCCCTCCTCGTCCCTCTCCTGACCCCATACTCCTCCTCTCTATCTCCCATTAATTTCTTCCTATCATCTGCTCCTCTTTGCCCCCTTATCCTCCTATCCCCTCTTCTCCCTTCCTCCACCAGCCACTTGTTTCCTCCCTTTATCTCTCCTCCTTCCCTTTCCTCTCCTTCTCACACACCTTCCTCTCTCTCTCTTTCCCATTAGGTTGTGAGCCCAATCTTCTCCTCAGGGAGGACCTTTGAGCTGCTGCACCGTATGACTGGGGAGGGTCTGTCCGTGGAATACATCTTCAGCCGCCAACCTTTCCCCCCGGACCCTCGCATGGTGTCCGTTCAGATCCAGATCTCCAACAACATGGAGGGGGAGGTGCAGAATGTGCGTATCAGTGACCCCAAACTGTTGTCCAGCCTGAGGGTCCAAGAGTTCCAGGAGATCGGTAACTAGGGGGGTGAACAAGGGCCCAATGTCTGACCCCTGCATGTGACTCAAACTCAACTCATGACCTTCTTGAAGGTATGAGAAGCCATCACATGCCATGCCCACTCACCCCAACTCATGACCTCTCATTCTCTCCATGTCATGGCCTCTCAGTGTCTCCATGTCATGACCTCACCCAACTTATGACCTCTCATCCAACTCTTCAACCTCTCATGTCAACTCATGGTCTCCAACGCCTGACCTCTCTATCCATGTAATGCCCTCTCCGCCTCATCCCAATTCTGAACCTCTCACTCCGTGCCATGACCGCTCTCTCTCCCTCTCTGCAGAGTCTCTGGCTCCTGGAGAAAGCTCCATGGTCATAATGGGCATAGACTTCTGCGACTCCACCCAGGCTGCCAACTTCCAGTTATGGTGAGCGCCCCCCTCCCCTTTGGCCATGGGGCTGGGTACCCCTTATAGCCAGATAGGGAGACCTTGCAGATATTTGCCTCCAGGTTGTAGGAGTCTCCATATGCAGGGCTGTGATGGAGCTAGCAAGTTCATTCTACTTATATTATAGTGGAGTGTGTAATATTCCCGTGATATTAACCGTTTGCTGATTGGTAGCTCAGTACATGACCTGCTTCTGCCCTTTCCCAGCACACACTCCCGCCAGTTCTATGTGTCCATCCAACCACCCGTGGGGGAGCTGATGGCGCCCGTCTTCATGAGCGAGAACGAGTTCAAGAGAGAGCAAGGTGAGTGATGGGGAGGAGTGGGGGGAGCACCCCCCTCCCCCATGATTGTGCTGCGCTGTATAATGATGTTGAGTATCATTATACACTTTCAACCCCCTGATAATGAACATGCTGTGTTGTGTGATGTTGAGTATCTAGACCAATTGGGTGGGTCAGCGAACCTTCCACCATGTTCCTCTAACCCACGTGATACGAGCAGTATCGAGTATCTTCGATAGTAACTATAACATTACTGCTTCCCCACTCAGGAAAACTCACGGGTATGAATGAAATCACGGAGAAGCTGTCAGTGGGCGGGACGTGTCACAGCGACCACATCATCGTACAGCGCATTACGTCTGCCGCTAACATGAGCCGCGTGCCGTGTGGCGCTGACAAGGAGTACAGGTGAGGGGCCGCACACGCAGGGTCATAACGCGAAAAGGGCGTTTATTTTAATGTTCATTTTATGCAAACCTCAAACTCAACAGCACTTTCTAACCCTGTCACTGCCATTAATACACTTTGCCCCTAGGAGGGACTGACCTCTTAACCCTGTCATTGCCATTAGTGCACTTTGCCCCTAGGAGGGACTGATCCCTTAACCCTGTCACTGCCATTAGTACACTTTGCCCCTAGGAGGGACTGAGCCATTAACCCTGTCACTGCCATTAGTACAGTTTGTTCCTAGGAGGGACTGACCCCTTAACCCTGTCACTGCCATTGGCACACTTTGCCCCTAGGAGGGACTGACCCCTTAACCCTGTCACTGCCATTGGCACACTTTGCCCCTAGGAGAGACTGACTCCTTAACCATGTCACTGCCATTAGTACACTTTGCTCCTAGGAGAGACTGACCTTTCACTGGCCGGTAACTCTGTTTGCTTCCCACAGGTTCGCAGCAAAGACGGTGAGCAGTGGGACGCTCATCCTGGTCACTCTGACTCTAAAAGGCGACGCTGCGGCCCTGCTGACCATCAACAGCGAGAAGATGGTGATCGGAACTATGCTGGCCAAGGATATCATGCAGGCGCTGACCCAGTGACACGGGGAGGGAGATATGACACCTTAGGGGTGGGAGGCCGCTGCCTTGTATCCTCCCGTCCTCCCCCCGCTGCAGATGGTCACTTTACAAAATCACTCTTAGTAAGACCAGCCACCCGCAGCGCACTCCATGGTGCGATAAGGCAACCCCACGCATTTCACCAGCGTTAATCACAGGCACCCATAACACATTGGGGAACAGTGTATCCGTAGCGTATTAGAGCAGAGTTGGGGCCCCGGGGACTACACCCCGCAGCTGGTGGGTCTATAACTTTGTCACCAGGTGTAGTCACTCCAGGGTTTAATAATTCGGTGAGGGAACTGCCGTAGTAACCATCTTTGGTCCGAAGAGCTTACAGTCTACGTTTTGCAAGTGACGGGAGGTGGTGACACACCGCAGCAGTCTGTACCCTGAGTACAATGTCACGCATCACTATTATTTCTCGTCTGATATACATGTCTGGGGTTTATCCTCTGCACATGCGTGCAGTGATTCTGTAATAAGAACACTGAACATACGTGCAGTGATCGGACTCGCGTGGCGGTCATTGTTGATCCTGTGTCTGTGGCTTGTCACTGATACAGACGCCTATGTCCGTGGCTGCTCGCCGTTACAGATGCGTGTGGCTGGTCATGATTAGAAACACCCGTGTCCATGGCTGGGAATTAGTACAGACGCCTATGTCCCCAGCTGCTCATTATTAGAGTCCCGTGTCTGCGGCCACGTTATTCCAGATACCTGCATTCCTGGCCGGTCAGTTGAACAGGCGCCTGCGTCCCTGGCTGTGTAGCTCTGGTCCCTCGTTTTATTGTGCACCCACAGAATGACCGGTTTAACCCTTGCACTGCTGTCCGTCCTGTCCCCTCTCTGTCCGGTGTCCGTCCTGTCCCCTCTCTGTCCGGTGTCCGTCCTCTCCCCTCTCTGTCCGGTCTCTCCCCTCGCTGTCCAGTCTCTCCCCTCTCTGTCCCCTATCTGTCCGGCCTCTCCCCTCTCTGTCCGGCCGTCCCCTCTCTCTCCGGTGTCCGGCCTGTCCCCTCTCTCTCTCCGGTGTCCGGCCTGTCCCCTCTCTGTCCGGTGTCTGGCCTCTCCCCTCTCTGTCCGGCCTCTCCCCTCTCTGTCCGGCCTCTCCCCTCTCTGTCCGGTGTCCGGCCTCTCCCCTCTCTGTCCGGTCTCTCCCCTCTCTGTCCGGTGTCCGGCCTCTCCCTTCTCTGTCTGGCCTGTCCCCTCTCTCTCCGGTGTCCGGCCTCTCCCCTCTCTGTCCGGCGTCCGGCCTCTCCCCTCTCTGTCCGGCGTCCGGCCTCTCCCCTCTCTGTCCGGCGTCCCCCCTCTCTGTCCGGTGTCTGGCCTCTCCCTTCTCTGTCCGGCCTGTCCCCTCTCTCTCCGGTGTCCGGCCTGTCCCCTCTGGCCAGTGTCTTGTGCTGTTCTCACTGAGCATTTATTTATTAAAATAGCCAGATCCGTCAATAAAACTCAATGTGAAAAAGCGTCCGTGTCCGATTGTGTCCTCATGCCTGGTATCTGTGTTTAAGGGTGGGGTGTATACGGTCATAGGGGGTCACATCCTAACACTGTAGTTAGAGGGTTAATCTCAAAAAGAATTTAGTAATCTTACTGGCTTCCTTAAAATAATTTAACAATGCTAAAAGCAAAGATTTGGCTCTCCTTTCTTTGGAAATTATTCACAAGTTGTATTTCTCCGGGGGCCTCTGAATGGAAGTGTTTCACAATCAAGCGTTTTCTTTCCCCTTACACCACCCTTTATCAGAGATACAGATAAGGGGTATTGGGGGCTTTGTGGGTAGAGGTGACAAGGGAGCGGGACACCATGCACATGTAAAAGAGGAGAGATCACAAAAATAGTACAATACTGTACAGCACACAAATGATATTCCTATGAAATTCTGCAAAGATTATACTCACAAGCAGACAGTGAGTAAAGGCATTTCACACATAAAGTGTACACGAACAGTAGTCCCACGTAGAGGGGTGTCTGGGGACCAGGATGGGATGGATAGGGTGCACGCCTCTTCTTCTCCAGGAATCGCGATTAGGTTTGGAATGGAGATGCTCCGCCACAGGTGCTCCTAATTGCGGCCGCAAGAAGCAACGAACAGCTCGGCGTCTCTCCTCCACGTGTCTGGTATCTGCCTCGATTCCACGCGTTTCGCTAGAGAACTAGCTTCGTCAGTATTGGGGGCTTTGCCTGTGCAAACTTGTTGAACACACACAGACGTCAGACACAAGGGAGCAGCGCGAGGAAATCAGCCCCCTCCCAAGTCTCTGCTCCCCGTGTTCCTATAATAACTTTAATAAGGATTTAATCATACTTACTTATAGGGGGCAGATTTGGGGGAAAAGGCGTCAGTCACCCAGATATGACCCTTTAGCCATGTCACTGCCATTAGTACACTTTGCCCCTAGGAGGGACTGGCCCCTTAACCCCGTCACTGCCATTAGTACACTTTGCCCCTAGGAGGGACTGGCCCCTTAACCCCGTCACTGCCATTACTACACTTTGCCCCCAGGAGGGACTGGCCCCTTAACCCTGTCACTGCCATTAATACACTTTGCGCCTAGGAGGGACTGACCCCTTAACCCTGTCACTGCCATTAGTACACTTTGCGCCTAGGAGGGACTGACCCCTTAACCCTGTCACTGCCATTAGTACACTTTGCTCCTAGGAGAGACTGACCCCTTAACCCTGTCACTGCCATTAGCACACTCTGGCCCTAGCAGAGACTGCCCACTGCTTGACTGGGCCACTGATTGAGCCTCCTGTGCTGAAACAGGGATATCCATAAAAGCTGGCCTGTGTGCGGCTCTCGAGGACAGGTTTGGAGACCCCTGACCTAGACAAAGCTGTGCCTGAGATAAAGGAACGCAAGCAGAAGAAATCTATAAAAGTTACTAAAGACTTCAAGCAAGGAAGGGTGTTTAGACACCAGATCAGTGGAAGGACAAGGGTACTGGATGACCAAGATTATTTTAAACTTTGGTATTTTAGACCCCGTTTACCACACGACCACCTACGGAAAGAAGAAAACAAGAAGGGGTGGGAAGAAAACAAGATCTGAGAAACAGAGACGTTTGGGCAGAGAGAGAAGCAGAGGCAAAAAGAACAGGTTCTAACCACTCTGACAGAACCATACAAATACCCAAATTATCAACCTTTCACATTCCATACTTAACGCTGACCACATTAAAGTACTAAATAAAGGTCTATCATTCTCTCCAACAAGTGATCTAAACACTTTGGACTGGGTCAAAGATACGAACCTTTTCGCCCGCAAACTTCTGTTACATACATTTTTCTGCAGAACCACTCAGGAACTTGAGGCTCTTAATAATCTGGTCTCCCCTTTGGAAAATTTTCGAAAAACCACAGGATGAAGGGCCTTTCATGACCCAAAACCCAAATCTAGGTTTCCCCCCCCCCCATGGAAACCAGCGCCAATGTGGAGATGTTCGTAAAATTAGTTTGGTATATCGAATGTCTACCCAAAACCAGACACCAAGAGAATTTAAACTCGCGAGATTGGAAGGCACTTCATGAGATCCAAAATGATAAGGCCATCACTATTAAACCATCCGATAAGGGCGGTCATATAGTCATGCAAAAAGTAGACGAGTATGTTTACGGGAATTTAAGACTACTGTCCGATAGAGAATGCTACGAGATTTTATCCAAAGATCCCGCTATTCAATATACAAAAGAGCTCACTAAAATAGTCAATCAGGGCCTTCAACTGAAGATCATTAATAAACCTGAATTTGAGTGTATATTGAGTAGAACACTGTCACGCTGCACTCACCACAAACAGGACTGAAGACCGCGGGGCTGAGGTGGGGATGGAAAGACACCGACCCACAACCACGCAGTCCTGTCCGGAATGCGCAGTCCAAGTCGTTCAGCGTCGTAGGGTTGGAGAGGTCCTGGTAGTCAGGGTACTTGCCGTAATTCAGGGTCGGAGAGTGGAGGATGGTAGATTTCCGTAGCCAAGGTCCAGGGTAATAGAAGGTAGAATGGTCAAGGGACGAAGCCGGGATCAAAGCGCAGGAGAGTGTAGGAATCCGAAGAAGAGCCAAGATCAGGACAGGAGGGAACATTTCAATTCATTTTCTCTACTGAATCATGATGATGATCAGAGAACCATACTAACCAGGATATCTATCCCTATCCCGCAAAGGTATGCACTCTTTAAACAGAGATATATATTCCCTAAGGGATTATTCACTCCCATTCTGTTCATCTAATTCAATATTTGGTTTTCCTCTTATTCCCTATAAATATCAACTTAATATCATTTCTCTAACTAAAATCACCAATATGTTATTTATTTATGACACCAGCGTGGTCATATCCAGTGGCGCATGTACCATTTTTGCCGCCCCTGCATTTTTAGTCTCGCCTTGCGAAGCGGCAAAAGAATTGGTAATAACCCCGGGCAGCGAGTATTACTAAGTGACCGCGCGCGGCGTCTTCCGTCGGCCATCGTACCAACTAGTGCAGCGTGCAGGCTACATAGGTGCAACGCAACGGGCATCTCGCCAAAGAGGGCGGCGTGCCGGGACACCGCCGAAGAAAAGCAAAGATAAAGAGAAACCGGTACAATAAAATGTTATCATGCTCATGCTATTTAAATCTGAATATATATATATAAAACGGGGGGGGGGGGGGGGGGGGGAAGAAAAAAAAAAAACGGGAAATTTGCCGCTCCCCAATATTGCTGCTCTGTCCCGGGCCTATCGGGAAATCCACCACCGGTCATATCCTTCGTCTCCAACTGGAGCCAGGGGTCGGCAGCCGGCATCAAACTGTGCTGCACCGAAAAAAACATGAAAAAAATGAAATAAATGGACTTATTATTGTGGGAGGCGTTTTCTTCCCCCGTGTTTTTTTCCTTTCCCTAATTCTGATTGAAGTAAGTTTATCGTATGTTAATGCTAGTACAGTATATACCTGTTAGTGTGTGCGTGTACAAGTACATGCATCATGTATGTGTTTGTAGCGGTGTAATCAGACGTTTAAGCCGGGGTGCGGCTCTTCTTGACAGGTTGCAGACCCCTTTGTCTCAAATCAATAGGGGCGCTATTCCTTTAAAGCCGGCGATTCTTGGTTGCTATAGTTACAGGACCCCTGCAGTTGAAGCTGCCGTTTTGAGAAAAAAAAAAATGTCTCCATTCAATATGTGCATCAATACAATCTGCACACTGACAAGTGATTGGCTAAGCTGCTGATCGATCCGTTCTCCTGTAATCGATCGGCGAAGATTCGGCTCGGGGGTTCACTAAATCCCCGTTAGTGCTGCAGAAGAGGACCCAAGATGCAAACTTCTGTGTGGAAGATCATGTGACCAGGCAGGCACTAGATACAATTGGTGCACTGCTAAAGAGAGGGCGGGGCTCAAGAGCCAGAGCCTGTCTCAGAAGAGGAAGGGGATGTGACTATGTAAATGGTTGCTATAGGAAGCAAAAATGCTTGTTACATTAGACTACATTAAAAATGTCTGTAATTTTTTTTTTAAATGCTACAAGTATTTTCTCACAGTACAGAACTCATTTATTTAAAAAAAAACAAACACGTAGGATATTGCTTGAACTGCTGCTTTAAGATGCGCGCCCAGAGATTGAATCGCGCCCATCCAGGGAGAAGCGAGTAACACGAGAAACGTGTGCTTTGGTGATCCTAGCTGACGTCATTCGTCAGTGAGCTATCTGGGGGGCATTGTATTGTATTGTATGTCTTTATTTATATAGCGCCATTAATGTACATAGCGCTTCACAGCAGTAATACATGTGGTAATCGAATAAATAACAGATAATATAAATAACAGATCATGGGAATAAGTGCTTTAGACATAAACATAACATTAAGGAAGAGGAGTCCCTGCCCCGAGGAGCTTACAATCTAATTGGTAGGTAGGGAGAACGTACAGAGACAGTAGGAGGGAGTTCTGGTAAGTGCGTCTGCAGGGGGCCATAGCTAGGGAAGCACTGAGAGACGACCGCATACTGCTCACCGGCGCCCCGCTGCACAGCTTCAGTGACCTGTGCCGAGCATCAAGCTTATTAGTAACCTAAGTCAGTTCAGTGGATAAGGGATGGGGAGGTTTAGGGACTTTCTCTTCCCAGCTTTCTTATCTTGATTTATTCATCTCTCCTTCTCTATCCCGGCCAGCAGGATAAACATACAGACGAGCTCAGCCTCACTGTACTAACAGTCTCAGGGACACAGAGGGAGATAGCCCTACCTACCTGTATCCTATACCTCAGCAGTCTCACCTATACCTGCAATAGCAGCGCTGCGTCTCAGGTATACAGAGGGAGTTAGCCCTACCTACCTGTATCCTATACCTCAGCAGTCTCACCTATACCTGCAATAGCAGCGCTGTGTCTCAGGGATACAGAGGGAGTTAGCCCTACCTACCTGTATCCTATACCTCAGCAGTCTCACCTGTACCTGCAATAGCAGCGCTGTGTCTCAGGGATACAGAGGGAGTTAGCCCTACCTACCTGTATCCTATACCTCAGCAGTCTCACCTATACCTGCAATAGCAGCGCTGTGTCTCAGGGATACAGAGGGAGATAGCCCTACCTACCTGTATCCTATACCTCAGCAGTCTCACATATACCTGCAATAGCAGCGCTGTGTCTCAGGGATACAGAGGGAGTTAGCCCTACCTACCTGTATCCTATACCTCAGCAGTCTCACCTATACCTGCAATAGCAGCGCTGTGTCTCAGGTATACAGAGGGAGTTAGCCCTACCTACCTGTATCCTATACCTCAGCAGTCTCACATATACCTGCAATAGCAGCGCTGCGTCTCAGGTATACAGAGGGAGATAGCCCTACCTACCTGTATCCTATACCTCAGCAGTCTCACCTATACCTGCAATAGCAGCGCTGTGTCTCAGGTATACAGAGGGAGTTAGTCCTACCTACCTGTATCCTATACCTCAGCAGTCTCACCTATACCTGCAATAGCAGCGCTGCGTCTCAGGTATACAGAGGGAGTTAGACCTACCTACCTGTATCGTATACCTCAGCAGCCTCACCTATACCTGCAATAGCAGCGCTGCGTCTCAGGGATACAGAGGGAGTTAGTCCTACCTACCTGTATCCTATACCTCAGCAGTCTCACCTATACCTGCAATAGAAGCTGCGTCTCTGGGATACAGAGGGAGTTAGTCCTACCTACCTGTATCCTATACCTCAGCAGTCTCACCTATACCTGCAATAGCAGCGCTGCGTCTCAGGTATACAGAGGGAGTTAGCCCTACCTACCTGTATCCTATACCTCAGCAGTCTCACATATACCTGCAATAGCAGCGCTGTGTCTCAGGTATAGAGGGAGTTAGCCCTACCTACCTGTATCCTATACCTCAGCAGTCTCACCTATACCTGCAATAGAAGCTGCGTCTCAGGGACACAGAGGGAGTTAGTCCTACCTACCTGTATCCTATACCTCAGCAGCCTCACAAGAGATCGCACCAGCAGCGCTGTGATGTACAGAACACAGAGGGATTTAACCCTATTCATGTAGTATTATTATTCCTGAGTTATGCCCACGGCCTGATACTCGCCCCCAAGACTTCATTGTCTCCAAACATGAGTTTGGTTATTACGGTTTGTCATGATAATATCATGAGACACTGGGTACTTTGATCAATCTGGTGCTTTGGGGGTTAATGTGGGTACAGTTTGATTTAAAAAAAATACAAAGAAATGTTTTATGGCCTGCTTGCCCCTTGAAAGGAAAAATAGTGGGATACCGGCTCAAACATAAATATCAAATAGTGTATGATGTGAACCAGATGTGAACCTGGTGCATCTGCTTGCCCCTTGGCCGGGCCTGCTTGTAGGACCGTTAAAAGAATCTAGAGATGGAAGTAAATGATGGTTCTCCCACACTAAGGTAAACAGGACCATGGCCAAGGTATTTCAAAGCTTACAGTCATTTGGTAGAAGAGTTTTTTCCCTCTGTCATAAAACTGTCAATATCACAGCGGATTTACAACAGGGGCTCGGTTTATGTCCTTTGAATGGGAAAAAATACTACATACGAGAGCAAGTTTTTATGAAAAATCAGATTCCAACAGAGGGGTAAACAATAGGCAGACAGGCGCACTGGGGGGTATGAACAATTTATTAATCTAAGACAGTGGGCAAGGCATCCACTGATACAGAATAAAAACAGCAATAAGGCAAAGTATAACAAAAATGTGGCAAAGTATAACAAAAAACGTATAAAACGGGACTGGTAAATACACCAGTGTGATCGGTGTGGAGCAAGGGGTGACCACAGGATCTAGCTACGCCCTACAGAACGGGTCCGGACCAATCTGAGTACTTACCGTGCTAGAGACAAGGGGACCCGCTCCCACCGGCTGCAATAACTCCACAGGAACTGCCACCACGTGACCTCTACGCGTTTCGCACGTAGTGCTTCGTCAGGAGGTCACGTGATAGCGCTGTCCCTGGAGTTTAAGTGCAGAGCAGCAGCCAATGGATCTAGTGTAATTAGAGAAAGTAGGAGCACATGCAATCCCAATCGAGTGCAAATGGAGTTCCCTGCAGCATGTATAGAGGATTAACTACTTAAAAGCACATTCTAAATTGGAGCAATGTTAAACAGGTCCCAATTTTAGCTCTAAATAATTCCAAAATCATACCAACATAACCATATTAAATGTAAACATATATACACTGATATTTAAAAAGAGTTTTTTCCCTCTGTCATAAAACTGTCAATATCACAGCGGATTTACAACAGGGGCTCGGTTTATGTCCTTTGAATGGGAAAAAATACTACATACGAGAGCAAGTTTTTATGAAAAATCAGATTCCAACAGAGGGTTATTTGGGCCCAAATATGTGATATCGCCTGTTCCTGAACCAGTGGCCTCTCTGGGGGAAAGCTATGGCATTTGGTGATGTATAGGTTTTCTTTTATGTTATATCCTTTTTATTTTGAGAAACTGTTCTGCATTTTATTGTAACTGTATATTCTTGTGATCCTTTTTTCTGTGATCTAACCACTGTATTTTTATATATATTAAAACATTTAATAAGTGATGCTTTGGGCTCTGAAGGAGCTGTTGCACGCTCTGGGGAGAGTATTTACGTTATCGGACACATTTTGCGACAACAGATTTTGGTGTGTCAAAGTGCATAGGGGATTCTATAATCAACAGGGACCAGGGACCCTCACAATTATTAATATAACATCTTATCTTATTTGCATACCCCAGGTGGTGGCAGTGGATAGATATGATTGCAATTGAGTAAGGGGTTAATATTAACTCTCTGGAGGTACCTTGCACAGGCGAAAGGCGAGTTGGCTAGAGCAGCGGTGCGCAAATTGGGGGGTGGGAAAATTTGCAGGGGGGGCGCAGGTTTTTACAGAGGCCCCGCGCTCTTCCCCCAGGCATTTAATTTAATGCTGGGGGAGGCGTGAGGCTTCTGTAACCTCACTTACCTACTGGCAGCTAGGTCTTCAGCGACGCGACGCCATGGCAACGCGGCATCAAATGACGCTGTGGGGTTATGTGACGTCATGCGTCGCCATGGCAACGCGCATCAAATGACGCGGTGGGGTCACATGACCCGCAACGTCATTTGAAGCCATGCCTTCGGGGGAGGGTGGGCTCCCAGGAAAGGGGCCGCAGCTGAAAAAGTTTGCGCAGCGCTGGGCTAGAGTAGCCGTTTGTATTAGCCCTGGTTGCATATCTAAGTCACGTGCTCACTTGTGTGCTGTTTGTGGCGGTGGTATATGGGGACGGATTTAGGAGAGATATAACTCATTGGAGGTAACTTTGCGAAGGGGAGGAGTGGGGCAGCTTCCGAGCTGTGAATTAGGCTGCGTCCACCGTGCCGCTGACCGCGCTCATGCTTGAGAGTGGTGACGTCACCAACTTTCCAAGCATGAGCGTTTGGCTGTCCGGCAATTTTTTTTGTAAGAGCGTTTGGGCCGTGGCCGGGGGCGTGGCCGAGCAGTGACTGGCGCTGATTGGCTGAGGAGGTCATGTGACCCTCCAGCGCGCCAGAAACACAATGTTATCTGTCTCGGCTAGCACCTAGCGCCCGTGAGCGTACGGGCACGTTGCATGGGCGTGTCCGGACAGATATTGTGCTGACCGTGCTAAGCGCCAAGCGTGGCCAGCGGCACAGTGGACTCAGCCTTAATACTTGTCCACGCCAAGCGTGGTCAGCGGCACAGTGGACTCAGCCGTAATCCTTGTCCTTTACTGGAGACGTACGTGTCACGGTTTATTTTTAATCAGATGTTTCTTGTAACCATATTATCCCCTGTGATATTTAGCTTGGCTATCCCTACTAAATGGCATCTCACGAATTGTTTTTCAGTCAGACTATGTCTATTCACATATGATATGGTTACAACACACTATGTGTATGGTATGTGTGTATCTGTGTCCCACCCACTGAGTATTATGTATTGTTATTAAGTTTACTTTTTAAGCATCTCCACATTATCCATACCACCTTTTCTCTATTGCTTATTGATGTGCCAATATTGACAGGGTTTCTTTCCCCTCCCCCTGTTCAATGTGGATACAGTACCCCTGCTAGCATCTATATATCCTCTGATTGTGGCTGAGTGAGGGTTTGAGTGTCTCCTCCCAGAGGACACTTCCTTTGTAATCTTACATATTTTTAACCAGCCCGTTCAGCAGTTTGAATTGAGCCCAACAATGGTTGTCTGTATCTATTTACCTATCTATCTATCTATCTATCTATCTATCTATCTATCTATCTATCTATCTATCTGTATCTGCCTGTCTGTGTATCTATCAGCCCGTCTACCTGTATCTATCTATCTATCTATCTATCTATCTATCTATCTATCTATCTGATCTGCCTTTCTGTCTGTGTATCTATCTGCCCGTCTGCCTGTATCTATCTGCCTGTCTGGTGATCTATCTGCCTGTCTGTCTGTATCTATCTGCCTGTCTATCAATCAATCAATCAATCAATCAATCTGCCTGTATCTCTCTATCTACGTACCTGTGTGTCTATTTATTTATGTACCTGTCTGTATCTATCTATCTATCTATCTATCTATCTATCTATCTATCTATCTATCTGATCTGCCTTTCTGTCTGTATGTATCTATCTGCCTGTCTGTGTATCTATCTGCCCGTCTGCCTGTATCTATCTGCCTGTCTGGTGATCTATCTGCCTGTCTGTCTGTATCTATCTGCCTGTCTATCCATCAATCAATCAATCAATCTATCTATCTGCCTGTATCTCTCTATCTACCTACCTGTGTGTCTATTTATTTATCTACCTGTCTGTATCTATCTATCTATCTATCTATCTATCTATCTATCTATCTATCTATCTGTCTATGTATCTCTCTCCGTCTGTGCATCTATCTATCTGTCTGTATCTATCGTTCTATCTGTTTATCGATCTATTTGCCTGTCTGTATCAATCTATCTGTGTATCTATCTACCTATCTATCTGTGTATATATCTATCTATCTGTCTGTATATCTCTCTATCTGTTTATCTATCTATCTCTCTATCTGTGTATGTATGTATGTCTTTATTTATATAGCGCCATTAATGTACATAGCGCTTCACAGCAGTAATACACGGGACAATCATATAAATAACAAATAATACAAATAAGACATAATGGGAAGAAGCGCTTCAGACATAAAAGTGACATTTAGGAAGAGGAGTCCCTGCTACGAAGAGCTTACAATCTAATTTGTTGGTTGGCAGGAAGAACGTACAGAGACAGTGGGAGGGCGTTCTGGTAAGTGCGTCTGCAGGGGGCCAAAGTGTATTATTTATCTCTCTGTCTGTGCATCTATCTATCTGCCTGTCTGTCTTTATCTATCTGTCTGTCTCTATCTATCTGCCTGTCTGTCTCTATCTATCTGTGCGTCTCTCTATCTGCGCATCTCTCTATCTGCGCGTCTCTCTATCCCTATTTATCTATGTATATCTGTGTGTGTGTGTGTGTGTGTGTGTGTGTGTAAAATTAAGCTGTATGCATGTGTGGGCACATTACACGGGGGCCTCAGGCTGCATGCTGTGGCACATTACACGGGGGGGCCTCAGGCTGCATGCTGTGTGGGCACATTACAAGGGGGGGGGGGCCTCAAGGCTGCATGCTGTGGTGGGCACATGACAAAACTGGGGGGCCCTCAGGCTGCATGCTGTTGTGGGCACAATTCCAGAACAACACGGGGGGGGGAATGGGGGGTTCCTCAGTCTGCTCTGCCCACTGTCACAATATCCCTGCCCCGCCACCGTTTGCCGTGGTATCCACGTGGCCCTGCACGTGGCCACTCACTTCCCGCCTCCTGACTCACCACGTGCCCGCCGCGGCTGGCTGGCCACCTTGGAATGGGCGGGGCGTGTGGAACCTGTTGGCCAGGCGCACGTGCATGCGACTAACCCATTGTGTGCCTGAGCTTCACTAGTCTATATACACCCATTTAATATAATATATTCGCACACATGCAGACCCTCCCCCCCTCTTAGGCCAAGCTGGTCTAGTCTGATTTTTGTGGTGCATTATTCAATACTACCACATGGCTGGCTTGTTAATTAGGGACTGTCAATGATGATAGATACACACCTTATTAATGCAATACACAATATACACACCTCAATCTCTATATAAACCAACAAACACAGCGAAACTGCATGGTGCATCGGGTCATGCATAATATTAACACACCACCTCATAACAATATACACCCAGCAAATTCACAAATGTAATTTCATCTATACTTACCACAATACTACAAAAACAAAAAAGAACAATACAAAACCCACTACAACAGAAAAATAAACAACCCACTCACAAACCACACTACAAACTGACCACACCAGGAGGAAACTAAACGACAAACCACTAGCAATCAGCTCACCCCCAATCTCCACCTAGCCTACCATCCCCCTTCCTTACCCGCCACTTCACCTCTATCTCGGTGCTCCAACTCCCTACAGACTCCCTACAAAAAATAAAACTACAAATTCCCAACCAAAAAAACAACATACACAAAATCTACAAAGAAAAAAGCACTACAACACCCTACGACTACACACTAACACCACACCAAACCGTCCCCCCCCCCAGCAAGATTCAATAAAAGTACACCAGGGGGGTCGTATTGAGGATTAGAGATAGATATACACACAACCAGTTAATGCAATATATACACACACCTCAATGTACTTATGTAAAAAAAAATTTTTATATATATATATATATATATCAAAGATGATATATAATATATATATATATATTACCACACTACATATATAACATAACACACACTGAATGCCATTTACATACCTAGCTAGGCACTCTCACTTTAATAGCTGCAACCGAGGTGTTGTAGGGGGGGCGATAAAAACGGGGGGTTTGTCGTGGCGGGGACGGGGGGGTGGGGAAAGCTGATCAGGTAGGGTAGCAGGAGGGCCCGAGGGGAGGGGGGGGGGGGGGGGGGACGGAGACGGCACACAGACAAAGGGGGGGGGAGGCAGGACACTACACAGCCGTGGACGGGCGAAGCGGGCCGGGGGGGCAGTACACGACACTGAGCACACAGGAACACACAACTACACAACCACACACACACACACACCCACGTGGTGTATATTTGCCAAAAATTAATAAATCGTCTGGTATGTGTTATACTGTAGCTGGTTGAGATGTGATGAACATACTCAACAATAAGACCTGACACAAAAAAGTGTGTATATATTGCATCTAATATTGATGTGTACAAGATTTGGGGAATAATCCAACTACATCCTTAACAAATAAAAACCGGGTGTATATTCCCCATTAATAAGTGTGTGTTGTGTGTATCTACTCCTTAATAAAGTGTGTATTATTGCATTAATAAGTGTGTGTAGTGTACTCTAAAATCTAATTACATCCCAACTTAAACTTATTAGCCGTAGTTGTATAATATATCATTCCTCGTGGCTGGACGTTTCATAGGTCTACGCACTGGTAATGAAGTGTGTTTGTGTATCTCCTACATATCGCTTAATAAGGTGTGTATATACTTGCATGCATATTACAAGCGATAAAAAGTGATGTGTGTATCTAACATAAATATCCATAAATCCTTAATAAGGTCGTGTATTATGGTATATTGCCAATTATAAGTGTGGTGATGTCCCAGCTCTCCCTCCCCACTCTGCCTGTCGCGTGACATATCCTCCTCCTCCCACCTCCAGTTACCCTCGCCCCCGTCTTCACAATTACCTCTTCCCCAAAGTAGTCTCCCCTCATGCTGTCTCCACGCGAAAACATGTAGCCGCAGTAAAAATATTCCACCAGTCTCCCTTGCCCTATACCTTTTCTTTACTCTCCGCTTATTACACCCACCTTGCCCTCAACTTTTTTTGTTTGTAACTTTCTTTCTCTATCTGCCTAATCACATAACAGGATGTACGTATATATAGCATATACTATAAACTTCAGACTGACCACATGCTCACCTATCCCGTCCTCACAATTGCATTTATCCCACCAGATACTAAAATAACCCCAACCCAGCGCTGCAGGGGATTACATGACAGCTAGCCCAGCTAAGCAGCCAACAACTACAGACCGGTAGTATTAGATAGCGCCGTGCCACAGATAGCAGGGTAGTTCAGACACACAACCCATAGTAGCTCCTGATGGGGGCAATACCATCCCACCAGCACCCTTACCTTCAGCGGTAAATAAGCATACCCTATGGGCTACCTAGCATCACTGTCCGGGGATCACATTAAAACAATGACAAGTGCCGCAGGCGGCGGGCTATTTAATGAAATTTCACATTCTTTATTTAGCAACAGTGGTAATATATAACATCCAAAAACCACATCCGTGATGACGTGGTAGTGCAAGTGTATTATTAAACAAATACCCCCGGGTACAACTCCCTAACCACCATATATCGCACCTCTGTGACTCCAGCCATAACCCAGCACAGTGTCTCTAAATTCATCTCTATGCAAGATCAAGTGGTATCACATTGCACTGATTCTGTCAATAATAAGATCCATTTCTCTTCCTCAATTAGGCAGGCAATGCTGCGCAAGTGCGCTCCTCGCCTTCTTGAGAAACCTAACCAGAAATCTTAGTCTACGAAACCACAGGAGGGGTCAACAAGGGGTGACTTGGATACATATATTAATATATACATTATTGTATGCACTCATTAATATGAAGGAAACAGTACACTTATTTGATATATAGGTATACTACTATCGGTTGCCATTATTAAGAGAAGCGCAGTATACCACACACATAAGCATATATATATTATTATCGATATTATCATAATATAGATATTTGATGATATTATAGTACTAATATAGATATTACATATATAGACATAAATGTATATGTATACTCAACAGTAACAAATTTACAATATACTGCTCCAGAATGATACACAAATACACAAACATATCAAGTACGTTCGTGTCACTATTTACAATATTACTCGTATGCCTCATTTGCATGAGTCTTGGACAGGTCTGAACGCCAGCCCCCTTCACAATTACGCAATCCCAGCACCACAGCACCTTCTTCGACTGTCAGCAAGGGATTCTGGGAAATGACATGCAAACAGTGCTCATTGGATGTCATTTCCCAGAATCCTTGTCTGCAGTGGAAGTGCTGTGTCTGGTGATAATGGTGAAAGGCGGGTTGCAGACCTGTCTAAGACATGCAAATGAGCACCATAAGATTTCCATTGCTATATGCTTTGCTGTGGGGTTTTTATCACTTTTTTAACCACCATAACCTAAAGGCCTTTTTCATATGGTGCCGGTTTGCGACGTGCGCGGCAAAAGTGTTTCAAACTGAATAGCAGTTTGTCAGGGTACCAGCTTTCATGTGTCTCCGAAGTACGGAGTTGACACTTGCAACAGTTTCCATAAACAACTCAAGTTGTTTTTTTCAAGCTGCAGCAGCGTCACTGGTAACTATCGGCAAGCCAATGAAATCATTAGGGAAATCACTACACCCATCCCTAACCTCAAGTCTGTAGCCCCGCCTCCTCAACGCTAGCAAAGGTCTGCTGGGGATGATGTGCACACATCGCCCAGCAGACTGACGCGCGGGAATGCGTCACCCCTCCACCTCCTTGTCTCTCTGGCACCCTGAACGAGTGCTAACTATCTATAACACACTCAGGGCAGGTCCATACTGCCTTCGTCCGCGCGGAGGCGTGCGCGTCCTGACGTCCACCCCTGTGAAGCGTGTGCGTTTTACGGGCTTGCTAGACGCGCCGGCGGGGGGGGCGTAAAAGTGACGTCACGGAGCTGGGAGAACCAGCTCACGTGACCTGCCCGTCGCAGCCGAGAAATCAGTTTAAACTGATTCCTTCGGCGACGAGCGCGCCCCCTTCACTGCTGTCGCACGCGCCCCGCGCAGTCTAGGGCGTGATCAATGCCTTAAGGCAATGTGATCGCGCCGCACGTTCGCTGCAGCAGGGACGTGAGCCTCACACACGTACATGTAATGGCAAGATAACAATAGATGTGTTCAAAAAAAGGTTGGACATCTTGTTAGAAAGGAAGAAGTATACAGGGATATATACCAAATAAGTGTACATGGGAAGGATGTTGATCCAGTAGAGTAATCCGATTGCCAATATTGGTCAGGAGAGGAATTTATTTTTCCCCTCATGAGATTCATTGGATGATATGACTCTGGGGTTTTTCGTTTGCCTTCCTCGGATCAATATACTGTTAAGTACAAATAGGAATAAAGTATCTGTCATCAAATTTAGCTAGGTTGAACTTGATGGACATATGTCTTTTTTCAACCCTGTCTACTATGAAACTATGATTAATCATATATACATACACACATTCACACACGTGTGTGGTGTGTGTTTGTGTGGTGGTGTTGTGTGTTTTAGTGTGTTGGGTGTGGTTGTGGTTTTGTGTGTATTGTTGTGTGTGTGTGTGTGTGTATATATCATAGTTTCATAGTAGACACAGGTTGGAAAAAAGACTACGTCTCCATCAAGATTCAACCTATGACTGATATATATATTAAA
>WSYH01003012.1:47477-74195 GCA_036426205.1 Ascaphus truei
AAACAAGGGCGCACTCTGAGAATACAGGAGGGGGGGGCGGGCCAGAGGGGGGAGGAGAAGAGGCGGTGGCTCAGGGGCCTCCCAGGTTCCTAAACCTGTACAGATAAAAAAGGGCCAAGAAACAAACATTGAATAGAGAAGAGTTGCCTTTACCCTTTGCAGGCCGCTGTCAGCAGAGGTGAACCAGAACGGGCCCTGGGACTAGGGGGGCGAGGAGAGACACGGAACAGGGCCCGGGATAGGAGAGACCCGGAACAGGCCGGGGATTAGGAGAGACCCGGAACAGGCCCGGGGATTAGGAGAGACCCGGAACAGGCCCGGGGATTAGGAGAGACCCGGAACAGGCCCGGGGATTAGGAGAGACCCGGAACAGGCCCGGGGATTAGGAGAGACCCGGAACAGGCCGGGAGTAGGAGAGCCGGAAACGGCCGGGGGGGATTAGGAGGAAGACCCGGAACAGGCCCGGAGATTAGGAGAGGACCCGGAAAACAGGCCCGGAGATTAGGAGAGACCCGGAACAGGCCCGGACTGTTCCGGGTCTCTCCTAATCCCCGGGCCTGTTCCGGGTCTCTCCTAATCCCCGGGCCTGTTCCGGGTCTCTCCTCGCCCCCCTAGTCCCAGGGCCCGTTCTGGTTCACCTCTGCTGACAGCGGCCTGCAAAGGGTAAAAGGAGCAATCTTCTCTATTCAATGTTTGTTTCTTGGCCCTTTTTTATCTGTACAGGTTTAGGAACCTGGGAGGCCCCTGAGCCAGACGCCTCTTCTCCTCCCCCCACCCTCCTGGATTCCAGAGATGCGCACTGGTGATGTTACCAGGTTTAAGTCTCCATGGGGAAACAAAATGGCTGCTAAAACTATAGAAAGCTGTAACATCCTATATTTAAATCCCAGTTAAAAAGCAGACACACCAATACCAGTAACGTCACCAGTGAGTATCTCAGGAGCCAAAGGGGTGGTTGGGGTGCATTTAATGTCTGTCTACACTGCCCCTCTCCCCCCCTTGGTCCTCGCGACTGAATCTTGGATTCCGTGGCATCTAGCTGTCAATCCCTGGTTGCTGCTGGAGTCCTGCAGTACATTGTAGGTGAGAGCTGCATCGTCGGTGGCACTGCCTCATATCCTGGGAGTCACTTTCCACTGATGGAGTAGTGGGTCCATAGAGCGGTCTCCCAGCGAAGGGATGTGGGAGTTTAACACGGCAAAATTCGAAAGACAAAAGCAGATCCTAAATGTGGGGAACGCAGGGATTTAACGGGGTCTTTGTCGGCCAGGAAATTGTTCAAAGCTTAGCGGTACTGTTAAAATATCCTCGCTGCCCCCGCCCTATTTCTCCCAAGCCGCGGGGTTTATTGCTGTGTAAGTGGCACTGCAGCCAGGCAGAGATCATTAACCGCGTCCCTGCCGGAGGTACCCTTTTCCTGCAGTGACTGGCCTACAGTCTGCCAGGCAGCTGTGCGGCACGGAAAGTGTTAACACAGACTCCCTGGCGCCGTCGCGGTGATGTCACTGATGCAGTCACCTCGGTGACAGACTTGCTTTAGCTGGTTGTTATGGTAACCGGCTTCAGCATGGAGACTGCGTATCCAGGTCAAAGGGCATTTAAAGGCGCTGTTTAAAGGGTCGGCCCCTCCGTGTGCCCCACACGTCATAAATATCACTTTTTAAAAAATAAAGATGCATTCAATGTTAAACTTGATATTTCTACAGTAAGTAAAAACTTTGAGGGGGTGTTTAAATCTCTAACGTCTGGTGATCAGACTCTTTGTCAGCCCTCCGGCACCTTGTTATCCTTCTGTTTGCAAAGTAAGTTGTGAGGCCGCTGTTAGACGCAGAAACAGGTGGAGCGGAGACGCTGAAATCCAGTGTTCCCGGAGAAAAGGGAAACTCATTCGTCACCAGCCCAGCACAAGGGTAGAAATGACGCCACCTAATCTCGCCCCACACGGTGTCTGCCGGGATAGACACCGATCTCGCCCCACGCAGTGCCGCCTGCCTGTGCCGGGAAAGGCACAAATATCTCCCCACGGTGTCACCTGCAGGTCAGGGTGTCTCGCCCCTCTTAGCCGAGCAGGCTGCGTGTTTATACAGCGACCGCTGTTGAATTGAAATGCAGTGCGTTGCAGACCTCTCTGGTAAGCAAAGGGTTAAAGCCCCCTTCCCCAGGTCCGTGGAACAATGCGAATGCCTTTTCTCCTTATTGCTTTAAGACTTTCTCAGTGCCCACTTGTGTCGCACATGTTTTTCCCAACCTGCCCTGCGTAAAAGCACATGCCCCCCCCCTCCCTCCTGATACTGTTCCCCTCCCTCCTGTATACTGTTCCCCCCCCTTGTATACAGCGCTTTGGGATGAGTTCCCTCCTGTATACAGCGTGTTCTTACTCCCCCCCCCCCCCCCCCTCCCTGTATTAGGTGTGCCCTCCCTGTATACAGCACTTTGGGATGAGTTCCCTCCTCTCTCTTTGAAGGTTATCCGTATTACTCACTGGTAAACAATGCTTTGCCAGTCTGACTGGCGGCCGAAGCCAGCAGATTATGCTAGCAGTATTGTGAAGCTGTGTGCTGCTGATTCAGGCTTGGAGGCTGGCCAGGACACGGAGGAGGAGGAGGGCAGGGCCACTCAGAGCCCAGCGTCTGCGTTTATTTGCTTGAATCCTGCCGGCGGCCGCAGCACCTGAGCACTTTCCTGGCCGGCTTGCCCCTGCGCTTTGCTCCTTGATGCATCGTTTTCATGGGCAGCTCCTGGGGTCCGGCGCCTGACCCACTGTCTCCTCTCTCGTGCCGGGAAAGGCAGTAATGCAGGAGGGGTAGGAGGAGGAGGGTGGTGGGGGTAGCTGGGTATTGTGCTGCGTGTATGGCATTGGTGCCCCCACTCTGCGTGGCAAGGGGTCTTCATGTCTTACTTTGTCCTGTTTCTGAGCAGACTTCCAGGACACAGAAGGAGCCACGGCTAGCAGGATGCTGTTCCCAAGCTCGCACGACTCCCACCACACCCCTCGTGGCCTTCCGGACACCAACGACCTGTGCCTTGGTCTGCAGTCACTCAGCATGACCGGCTGGGACCGGCCCTGGAGCACTCAGGACTCGGAGATCACTGGACACTCCAGCACACAGACGGTTGCCCAGTCTGGTAAGTGAGCCCGTCACCATACTAATCTCAGAGCTTTGGGCTGTTGCCTGTCCAGGTATTGGAGGGGGGGGGGGGGGGGTGGGGGGGTGTTACCTGGGGAATGGTTTACCTAACTAGGTGTTCGGGGGGGCTGTTGCTTATCCAGTTATTGGGGGGGCTTACCTGTCCAGGTGTTGGGGTGTGACGACACTGCATTATTCAGCATTATGCTGTGTTGCAGAACATGATTCTGAGGGAAATGTCACACTTTTGGCCATACCTAATCCGTAATAATAAATTTAGGACCCTACAATAAAAACCTTCTTTATATCCTCTGCGCTGTGTATGTGCCCAGCCCCGGTTTGTCTGTGCCTAGGCGTGGGATGTTCTTGAAGTTGCTGATCGCCTCCGTTATAAGATGCAGTGGGAGGGAATGCTGAGCAGCTGCTGCTGCTGCAGACGGCTCCTGACACTGTCTCCAGAGACTGCGTTTGTTTAGTTGTGATGGCGTGTGAACCTGGCACACTTGGCTCTGCCAGTGACTTGGTTAATGTGAATGATGTGCAGGGACACTTGCTGTACCCTGGCATACTATCTCTGCGGGCTCATTTGGAAGGGGGGAAACATTCAGTGAGCTGAGAAACCATTCCATCCGTCAGCCATAGTCTGTAACTGTGACAGTGACTTGATTTAATTGCAGTACGGTAACATTATAGGAGCTTGAGGCCAAAAGAAACCTAACCCCTTCAGCTCTGGCAGGATGTGTTGGGGGGGGGGGGGGGGGGGGAGAGTCACCAAGTCTGCTCACCGGGGGTTAAATAATTATTCCCTCCAGTCTCCTATCTAAGTATTTTGTAATAAATGTCCGTCATCCAGATGTGAGCCCTTAACCATGTCACTGCCATTAGTACACTTTGCTCATTGGGAGGCACTGACACTTTAAACCTTGGGTGTCTTGCTTTGTGCAGAGTAGTACGGGGGCTCCCACCATTGAGGTAGGGCGAGGTCCTAGTTTAAGAAGCTTGGCTCTCAGCGTGACTTGTAGTTCTGCGCTGTCCATTAGAGTTGGACCTGCACTGGGTCTCTCGCTCGGTCTCCAGGAGTTGGCACAGCCTGCTTCCCTCCCGAGATCCTAAATGCGCGGTGTAAAGTGCTGCGTTTATGGATTTAATGGGCTGGTTTGTAGCGTGACTCAGCTTCTCGGAATCTCCTGATGCCCAGGTCAGAGGGTGGCTAATGCAGTGCTGAAGGAGTTAAACCTGCTAACCTCCTCCCCTAACCCCTTTGCTTAGCACCACTGAAAGTAAGGAGGTAACATGTTTGTTGTCTTCATTACATGGCCTACTGAAATATCTACCTGAAGCACTTTTTTTTTTTTTTTTTTTTTTTTTAGTGGAGCATAAAAATGGCTGCCGCTGTCAGGAGGGTGAACATTCAAATGTGTTTTTTAAAGGTGCCTGCCAAACATTTTGAGCATTTGTTTTCTTAAGGCCTCGGACATGAAGGGAAGGGCGCTGAGCAGCGCTGACGTTCATGCTCTCCTGCTCAAGCAGGAGCTTTTTTGTGTCCCTGCATGAGCGTCGGCGTGCGCGCTTGTAAAGCCAAGTGGGAGGCGGGGCTAATGCATCACGGCGCCGACGTCACGGACTGCCATGGGCTTTTGGCAGTCACGTGACGGGGCCCTCCGCTTCCCTCAGCAGCAAAATGTAAACTTGCCAGTCTCCTGCATTTCCACACGCCTGCGGAAGCGGCTCCTAAAGCCGCGCTGATTACAGATGCAGGGGGTAAGTGCATCTGCTCAGCACGGTCTTTTTGACCATGGCCCTGGCTTAAGGAAGCAGATAGTTAAAGTAGACTTATACATTAGCAACACATCAGAATATCTGTATGGGGCCACCATATTCTGCAGTGCAGTACAATGTGGGAGAGGACAATAACATTGTATGGCAAAGGGGTACATATACCAACTGTAGGAAGGCAGTCCCTTGCCCCAAGAGCTTACAATCTAGAAGGGGATGAGTGAAGATGCCAGGAATTGTTACTTGGAAAGGGTTTGGCCATCAACATGTTCTAGGTTAGGAGGCCCCTGTTGGATGGGTTAGGAGGAGGAGGCCCCTGTTGGATGGGTTAGGAGGAGGCCCCTGTTGGATGGGGATAGGAGGAGGCCCCTGTTGGATGGGGATAGGAGGAGGCCCCTGTTGGATGGGGATAGGAGGAGGCCCCTGTTGGATGGGGATAGGAGGAGGCCCCTGTTGGATGGGGATAGGAGGAGGCCCCTGTTGGATGGGGATCCTTAAATGGTCTTGAACTCTCCGTGCCTGGGCCCTCTTATGTGATCAAGCTGTCACTGTTGGGAGGGGTCATCTCCTTCTGCATCATGTACATCCGGGGTGCGCAACAACTCCAGTCCTCAAGGGCCGCCAGGTTTTAAGGATATCCCTGCTACTGCCCAGGTGGCTCAATCAAAATAACTGAGCCCCCTGTGCTAAAGCAGGGATAGCCTTAAAACCTGGCCTGCTGGTGGCCCTTGAGGACTGGAGTTGTTGTGCACCCCTGATGTACATGATGTCCTGGCACTCCCCCCTGCAAACATGTCGTGAGCCCCC
Source organism: Ascaphus truei (assembly GCA_036426205.1). Lineage (NCBI taxonomy): Eukaryota > Metazoa > Chordata > Amphibia > Anura > Ascaphidae > Ascaphus > Ascaphus truei. Next base: position 53,189 of record WSYH01003012.1, read on the forward strand.
ACCCCAGAATGCCAGATCCAGTAGCTTCATCCTCCTGGTCACTCCTAAGGGTTAAGGAACCCCCTAAAGATGTGTGAATTGTTGGGGTGCGGGATGGGAAAGTCTTGGCAGTAATGGAGATGTTGATGCGGAGCATGGGGGGCCGACGTAGGAGTAGTGGTGTAGGGGGTCACACACTGTGTACGTGTAGGAATGTGTAACATGCGGGAGAGGGGAGACTTCCTAAGGGACCTCTGAATCAGGGAGTCAGTTGGTGTTAGGCCAACCAGTCCTCCCATCAGTGTTGCACGGGGCGTTTACCTCATCTCTCCATGGTGGTTGTAGTCCCACCTGGCAGCAGAAGGGTTAAGGATGGTACAAAGCAAACAACCCATTCAGGCCTAGTCTATATCTGATGTGCAGCGGGAACCTCCTGCCTAACATGTGTGCACACTCTTGTCATACAATGTGGTACTGCGCTGCAGAGTAGGTTGGTGGGATACCGGGCTAACGGTGGCAGTCTGAGAGGCGTCGGGTTACATTTACCGGTCCCGGGAGAGGCTCCTGTCCCCCTCCTGCAGCAAGTCTCGTGTAGCGGTGATTCAGCAAAAAAAGCTCGGGCAGCGCAGGGCGCACAGTGATGCCAAGTATGTCCGAAAATAGATCCCTGCAGGGGAGTGCCGGCTGCAGAGGCCCGGCTTTAACCTGGAACAATTTCAGGCACGGTTACTGCGCTGGTGCGCGTCTCGCCATGTACAGTAAGTTATCGGCCTGATGGCTCACACAGCTGTAAGGAATGTAGCTCTGCTGCTGCCAGCAGGGCCGCTAATGGTTTAGGGTGGGCTTCAACGGGTTCTCTGCACTTGCCGTGAAAGGGTTCGTGTATGGCCATTTACCTTCTGTCCTGACACAGGCTGCAATGTGTGATACTCCGGCTACAAGCCACTTTCAGACCTAAGGGAGGACGAGAATCACCGGAGGCAGCGTAAATAAGTGAATCTCTAACTGCACAGCCCCTTGCACATTCTGCAGTATAATAGGGGTTTGGACCGCACAGCACTGGTACAGTAGGGAGCTGGGAAGGGGTTAACACACGTAGTGCTATAATGGGGAATCTCTCCAGTTTTCAGCATGCTTGGGAAGCCCCCCCTTGGGCTGTTACCCATGGATCCCATCGGATCAGACCTGGAGAAGTACCCCGCCCCCCACCTGCGGGGGTCCCGCCTGGACAGCCGCTCTATCTTGGACTCCCGCTCCAGCAGTCCATCGGACTCGGACACCAGCGGGTTCAGCTCCGGCTCGGACCACCTCTCGGACCTTATCGTAAGTGGGATACATTTCTCCTCCACCTGCTTACGGAGTGTGTTCTCTCCGCCTGTAACATGCATGTACATGTAGCACTCAGTGTGACACCCGGGCTGCCCCAGCAGGTCAGAATATACACATTGGCTAAGGATATGGCGGCGCCCTCGTGTCGACCTAGCGAGAGCATACGTTTAATACAAAAAGTTTATGTTCAAATCTTCTTTTTTGAGGGCAGGTACAATGTTACCAAATGATTTAGCCAGGGGAAGAAACGGTGTTAAATTAGGATTTTATATTAAAGCAACCCCCCCCCCCAGTCCCTGAGCCAGTAATGACGGACAGCAGGGACTCGGGACACTGAACACGCAGAACACCGTTTGCTTTATATTTAACGGTTATAACTTTTTTTTTTTTTCCCCCCTTATGTGCTATTGGCATATTGAGTGCTGCAGTACACAAGTTGCAGTCTTGTTTTGGGTGCCTAGTAGCTGCCCTATCATACTGGGGATGCGTCTTTTATTGTAATGTTTGATGGGGTGTGTTGGGTTTTTATTATTTTTTTTTCTCTCCCCCTCTTCAATCTGGGGTGGACAACACAAGTTGTCTGTAGTGTGGTGTGTGTTTTTTTTTTTTTTTTAATATATTCCCATGGACATATAATATGGCTGCCACATGTGAGGAGCCTGTGCAAAGGTTCCTCGGTCACTGATGGCCTTATCGATCCTAGTTTTACTAACATATATAATTTCTCCTACGTTATGCCCTTTTTTTTTTTTTTTTATGCCAAACTCGAGGCATGTTTCTGTATGTTTCTGTATGTTCCCGTGCTTCTGTAAGGTCTCGATCATAGTGGCGGCTTGTGCACCAGTACGTGACGTCACAGGTGGGAGGCATGGCCATGACATTACGTGAGTGGTTGGCCCTCATTGGCTGAACTCACGTGACGCGGCCCACGCACGAAAATTTGAATTGTATTTTCCAAAATTCACGCGCACTATGGGTGGCCTGATTGCGGAACACACTTATATTCGCGGCGAGCGCGCCTGCACTATTATCGCGGCCTAATGCGAACACATTTCTTTTCCAATCTGTCTGGATGTTTCGCTGTTTTAGTGATTGGGGAGAATGATTTAAGTGAGACATTGAGGGATATATAAAGGTTCCTATTTAATTCACATTTGAAAATTGTGGGTTTTGGGAGGGTTTATTAAAACCATAACGAAGCACGTGATTTGTCCGTTTATATTGACACGATTTGTTGTTGTTGTGACGTACATGGCTAGCGGCAAACTCCAAAAGGTCTTCAGCGCTCCTAGGTATGAACGTCCCATGTACTTTAAGGTCCATAAAACACTTGGCAGGATTTGTACTCTTTTTTTTATTTTATTTTTTTCCAATAAATGCCAAAAACTTGTGAAACGCAGAAAGCTGCTAGATTTGGAGACTTAAAAAAAAAAATAGAAATGCATGCTAACCCCCTGTATCATGTGCAGGGATAAAAGCACACGCTAACCCCCTCTCCCCTCTGACCCCTGTATGTGCAGGGATAAAAGCACACGCTAACCCCCTCTCCCCTCTAACCCCTGTATGTGCAGGGATAAAAGCACACGCTAACCCCCTCTCACCTCTAACACCTGTATGTGCAGGGATAAAAGCACACGCTAACCCCCTCTCCCCTCTGACCCCTGTGTGTGCAGGGATAAAAGCACACGCTAACCCCCTCTCCCCTCTGACCCCTGTGTGTGCAGGGATAAAAGCACATGCTAACCCCCTCTCCCCTCTGACCCCTGTATGTGCAGGGATAAAAGCACACGCTAACCACTCTCCCCTCTGACCCCTGTATGTGCAGGGATAAAAGCAATGCCTTTGATATGGGTTCTGTACTCGCTGACCTGTAAACCACCCCCCTTCCTGTGTCCAGTCCAGCCTTCGCATATCTCCCCCCCTGCCGTTCCTCCCGCTGGGGGGTGGGGTGTCCAGGGACCCCATGAAACTTGGCATTGGCTCGAGGCTAGACCCGGATCATGCTGCCCTAGCCGCAATGACTGGCTCCCCCATGGGAATGTCCAAGAGGTGGCCGGGAGCCTCTGTGTGGCCGTCCTGGGACCTGCTGGACACTGCAGAGGATCCGTTCAGTATCGAGCGCGAGGCGCGTCTGCACAGACAGGCAGCAGGTAAGCGGGGTCACGCCGGACACATTGCTGGTCTATAGTCCTGTGTCTTTAAGTAAATCAAGCACAGGGCATGTATTTTTATATAGCACCAACTGTGCATGGCACAGTACAACCCTATACAGGGAACTGTAAAACAATCTGACAATGGGTAAGGAGACCCAGGCCCCAGAGGTTTACCCTCTCTGCCTCCTGCCTCCCCATCCTCGCTCTGCCTCCCCGCCCTCGCGCCGCTCTCTCCCTCCTGCCTCCCCACCCTCTCCCTGCCTCCCCACCCTCGCTCTGCCTCCCCGCCCTCACGCCGCTCTCTGCCTCCTGCTTCCCCACCCTCGCTCTGCCTCCCCGCCCTCGCGCCGCTCTCTGCCTTCTGCCATGCTCACTCGCTATGCCTCCCCCAGCTGTGAACGAGGCGACGTGCACATGGAGCGGCCAGCTGCCCCCCCGAAACTACAAGAACCCGGTCTATTCCTGCAAAGTGTTCCTGGGAGGTGTTCCCTGGGACATCACAGAAAGTACGTTTGGGTCGGGTTATATATAATGCATTCCCAGGGGACCGCACAGGCCAAAGTGTACTAATGGCAGTGACATGGTTAAGGGGTCACATCTTGATGGTTGACTTGGTTTAACAACCTTACATGTAGAAGGATTTTTAAAGTTTATTTTTTTAATTTAAATTGGTTTGTAAAAAGAGGGAACTGAGATTTGGGGGCAGTTCTATAAAAAATTTTCACTGTTCAAGAATTTGCACAGGCAAAGCCCCCTCTCTCCCCCTCCCCTTATCTTTATTGTCTCTAAGGACAGGGGGGAGAAGGGGAAAACATACACTCCCCCCGACTCGAGGCCCAGAAGAAATGCAACTTAGCCACATGGTCTTGTGTATAAAATTAAAAAAATAATTATGGCTATAATTGCGTATTCAGAGACGCATGAAGCGACCTGCCGGGTAAATCAAACTCCAGGTCTCTTGATGGCCAGCTTATTATTGTGGGGGTCACACCCTGTCCCTTTGTAGATGCGGGCTGGTTTAGATGTCCAGACACTGGGTGGAGACCTCTTAATATCTGAGGTTGCGGGAGGGATGATGTGTTTGAAGTTTAATTTCTGCGCACTCGACATAAAATGAACTAGTTGTGCAGACTAAGTGCATAATCTGAAGTCTCGTCTGTGCCATCCGTTACAAGGTTTGCAAATCTTAACACCCACCATGAAGTGGCTTAAAAGCAGCGGTACTGTGCATGGCTTAAGTACATTTACTTGTTGTTGGGGAAAGTCGTTTTTGAGTGAGTTTAAAAAGCTTTCTGTATTTAAAGGCTTAAAATCCAATCAAAAACATTATACCATTGGTCCGGCAATAAAAATAAAATAAAATTAGTGATCCTGTGGGGTTTTACATTACAAAGTAGCAGTACCCTGTACCCCGATTACTCCCCTGTACCCCGATTACTCCCCATTACCAGCATGGCAACCACTGCTGGGACTGGCCGTTTTTTTGTAGAAGTCTATTAAAAATCACGAACTGTAAATACAAAGCAGAGCACGTAACATAAAGTCCAGTTCAGTCTATACACTGCAGATGTATATATCCAGTACAGGCGCTGTATACATGTACAAAACTTAGCCGCAGAGCCACATTTTTATCTTCGTAGAAATCCTTTTTCCCAATGCGCTTTGACATTAGTTTCCCGCAAGCGTTGCGTAGTACTGCAGAGCTTGAGGTCTTTCCTTTAGGATGGTTGTAGGAAGCTCCTGGGACTGGTTGTAGGAAGCTCCTGGGATTGGTTGTAGGAAGCTCCTGGGATTGGTTGTAGGAAGCTCCTGTCGACTGTCTGCTCCTGGGATTGGTTGTAGGAAGCTCCCGTCGAGTGTCTGCTCCTGGGATTGGTTGTAGGAAGCTCCTGGGATTGGTTGTAGGAAGCTCCTGGGATTGGTTGTAGGAAGCTCCTGGGATTGGTTGTAGGAAGCTCCTGTCGACTGTCTGCTCCTGGGATTGGTTGTAGGAAGCTCCCGTCGAGTGTCTGCTCCTGGGATTGGTTGTAGGAAGCTCCCGTCGAGTGTCTGCTCCTGGGATTGGTTGTAGGAAGCTCCCGTCGAGTGTCTGCTCCTGGGATTAGTTGTAGGAAGCTCCTGGGATTGGTTGTAGGAAGCTCCCGTCGCGTATCTGCTCCTGGGATTAGTTGTAGGAAGCTCCCGTCGCGTATCTGCTCCTGGGATTAGTTGTAGGAAGCTCCCGTCGCGTGTCTGCTCCTGGAATTAGTTGTAGGAAGCTCCCGTCGAGTGTCTGCTCCTGGGATTGGTTGTAGGAAGCTCCCGTCGCGTGTCTGCTCCTGGAATTAGTTGTAGGAAGCTCCTGGGATTGGTTGTAGGAAGCTCCAGAAGAGTGTATGCTCTGGGATTGGTTGTAGGAAGCTCCCGTCGCGTGTCTGCTCTTGGGATTGGTTGTAGGAAGCTCCCGTCGCGTGTCTGTCTCTGGATAGTTGTAGGAAGCTCCCGTCGCGTGTCTGCTCCTGGGATTAGTTGTAGGAAGCTCCCGTCGCGTGTCTGCTCCTGGGATTAGTTGTAGGAAGCTCCCGTCGCGTGTTTGCTCCTGGGATTGGTTGTAGGAAGCTCCCGTCGCGTGTCTGCTCCTGGGATTGGTTGTAGGAAGCTCCCGTTGAGTGTCTGCTCCTGGGATTAGTTGCAGTCCTGGAATCTGTTTTATAGACCTGCCAGTGGGAAATCCGTTTTGCCCACAGCAAGATTGCACCTCTAGCAGGACTCGTGGCACGGACATGCTGCGTCCGTTCAGTGTAGGTGATTATGTCCACGTTTGCTTTTTGATCTATTCAAAGGGGAATTTTTAATCTCTTCCAAATAGTTTTGGAGGCTTCTGTCTTCCAATCTTTACCTAATATCCAGATCTTTCCTCTCTATGCACATGGTTGAAGATGACATGTTTGCCCTTGCATTGCCCTTAATGTGCATTGCCACGGAGCCGCCTTCTCTTGGTCCAGCTGTGTCACGGGGTCCGGTGGCACTAAATGTTAATGGGTTTTTACATGGAGCCTGCTTTGGGAGTGAAGGGAGGGAGAGATACCAGCACCAAAATGGGTCTAACCATTGAGCTTTACTATAAGGAGGACTGTGCCCCTGCTATGTGAAGTGACCCGGCTGCTTAATCCGCGTATGCTGCCGTTTGTAAGTCTCTGTTTTCTTGCAGCTGGACTAATCAACACGTTCCGTGTCTTTGGGGCTCTAAGTGTCGAGTGGCCTGGTAAGGATGGGAAACACCCCCGCTGCCCTCCCAAAGGTAATATGCCGAAAGGTAATGCTGACGTGGTAGGAATTATATTTTTTATTCAAGCACTTCCTGGGACTGCATCAGGGACTTCCCTCTCTGCAGAGTGACAGGCACCTTCTCATGGGGAAATGGGCACCTTCTCATGGTGACACGGTGATGGGGAAATGGGCACCGTCTCATGGTGACACGGTGATGGGGAAATGGGCACCTTCTCATGGTGACACGGTGATGGGTTAACTGGGCACAGTCTCATGGTGACACGGTGATGGGGAACCTCTTGTGTGACCTGCTGTTAGAGTGTAATCCCTTCACCACCAGAGAGGAAAGGATGGCTCTTTTGCAATCCTACTCTAGATTCGTTTGATTGTTAGTGGTTTGGTGCTGGGAGGGAATTTCACCACTGAAATCTATTTAAAGGTCTTGTTTTCCTTTCCAATTGAGTTTTTGAAGGTATCTCAGAACCCAACAATATGCCCACTTCCATGGGTACACTACATGCCCCTTGTTCCTGTCTTGCAGCAAGTGAGCCCTCCTTATGAAAGTCATGTGATTTTTATTCGCATTAAAAGACCTTTAAACATTTCTCTTTACATTTATTTCCAAGAAAATCCTATGTCTACAGAAATTAATCTGTTTATCAAATTAGTAGTGGCTTTCCAAGCCAATGAAAGACAGGAGCGTTCACCCGTTCACATACAGCCACAAATGGGTATGATGGGTACACCAGGTTTAGGTATGATGGGTACACCAGGTTTATTAGGCAAGACATAGAAAATGGGTATTGTATGTGTTAAATAGGTGCAGTTGTATGGTATGGGTATAAGTAATCATGCCATTGTGCATGGTATGGGTATGGCAGTTGTATGGTATGGGTATAAGTAATCATGCCATTGTGCATGGTATGGGTATGGCAGTTGTATGGTATGGGTATAAGTAATCATGCCATGCTGCATACATTATAAATTCCTGGTGGAGCTCAGAGCACTGCTCCATCAGGGTCTTCTGTAGGATCGGGCCAGTGTCTGCTGTGCTTGTAATGCATGGTTAGTAGGAACGCAGTTGTTATAAAGGCAGCTACACCCCATTAAGAGAACTTTCCAGAATAAAACATTCATGGTCATGTTTGCATAATGGGTGATTTTTTTAAATTATCCGGACATGGACTATGGCAATGAGATTAGCATTGCAACGGAAGGAAACAGGTTTTTTTGGGGTACTTAAAGACCATTATTTGACTCAAATTATTGAGAAACCAACCAGGAGAGGGGCAATACTGGAGTTGGTAATATCAAACAATGTAGACGTAATACCCAAATGTTCCGGGACTTGAATATTTGTTAACAGTGATTATAACATGGTCTCATTTGAAATAAATGATCAAAAACCATATTACTTGGGTTCAACAAAGACTTGAAACTTTAGGAAGGCAGATGTTAATTAAACTGAGGACTACTCTACAAGGAATAAATTGGGGTGATTTTGTGGGAAAAATGGAAGATAAATGGGCAGTCTTTAAAACGTTGGAAAAGCACACTTCAGTGTGTATACCCTGGGGTAATAAATATAAAAAACAAGTCTAAATCAATGTGGCTAAACAAGTGGGGAAGAAAATGGAAATGAGGCAGGCGTTTAGTTTCTTAGTCAGAAGGGACAGAGGCATCGTATCAGAATTATAAGGAATGTAACAAAAGTTGCAAAAGGGCAATCAAATTAGCAAAAATGGATTATGAAAAAAAGATTGCAATAGAAAGAAAGATTAACCCTAAAGTTCTTTAAGTACTTTAATAACAAAAAATGAGGAGAAAATATAGGACCCTTTCAGTGAGATGGGCAGGCAAATTATTGGAGATAAGGGAAAAGCAGAGGTATTAAACAAATTCTTTGCCTCATATGCCTGTATGTACCAGGGAAGAATCAATTGCAATAGTAGCGCCGCAGGAGGAAGCCACAACCTCCATATTAATAAACAATTGGTTAACTTGAGGAAGAAGTTCATAGGCGGCTTGATAAAATGAAAGTAAAGGCACCTGGCCCCGATGGCATACATCCAAGAGTTCTTGAGGAGCTACATTCCATAATGGCCAAACCATTATTTAATATTCAAGGACTCCATTGCCACAGGCTCAGTACCACAAGATTTGCGTAAAGCAAATGTGGTGCCTATATTTATTTAAAAAGGAGCTAGATCCCAACCGGAGAATTGGATCTGTAAAGCCGACTTCAATAGTGGGGAAGCTACTTGAAGGTTTAGTACGGGATAATATTCAGGAATACCTAATAGAAAACAATTATTGGTAATAGTCAGCATGGATTTATGAAGGATAGGTCGTGCCAAACTAACGATTGGTTTCTTTGAGGAGGTAAGTAGGAATTTAGACCAGGGTAATGCTGTTGATGTGGTCTACTTAGATTTTACAAAGTCTTTTGATATGGTTCCACACGAGGTTGGTGTGCAAAATAAAGCAAATGGAACTATGTAAAAATATATGCACCTGGATTGAAAACTGGTTGAAGGACAGACAACAGTTGTAATAAATGTAACTTTTCAGGTTGGGCTAAAGTTGCTCAAGGATCGGTACTGGGACCCCTGCTTTTTAACTTTATTAATGACCTTGATGTTTGCATAGAGAGCAGTCTCCATCTTTGCTGATGACACTACATTGTGTAAGGTGGTAGAATCAGAGCAGGATGTAACTTCTCTCCACAAGGACTTGGAGAGACTGGAAATTTGGGCAGGTAAATGGAAGATGAGGTTTAATACAGATTAATGTAAGGTTATGCATTTGGAAAACAAGAATAAACAGGCAACTTACAAATTAAATGGGGATAAATTAGGGGAGTCCTTGATGGAGATGGATTTAGGAGTGCTTGTAGTCAGCAGGCTTAGCAATAGTGCCCAATGTCAGGCAGTAGCTGCAAAGGCAAACAAGATCTTGTCTTGCATTAAACAGGCAATGGATGGAAGGGAAGTAAACATAATTATGCCCCTTTATAAAGTGTTAGCAAGACCACCTTGAATATGGAGTACAATTTTGGGCACCAGTCCTTCGAAAAGACATTATGGAACTAGTGTGTGCAGAGATGAGCCACCAAATTAATAAAGGGGATGGGTAATCTGATTTTATGAGGAGAGGCTAGCTAAACTAATTTATTTAAATTAGAAAAGTGGCATCTAAGATGGGATAGTATGTGTATTACAAGGAGCTTTCAAAAGAACTATTCATCCCAAGCTCAGTACAAACACAGGGTCACCCCTTAAGGCCCAGGCCATGGTGACTTCACCAACGCAGAGGGTGTGACATCACCCACATGAAGCGGGTGCTTTTCCTGGCCAAGGTAGACACGCTGTGGGGTGCGTGCCTAGGGACATCACGGAGCTGGTTCGCCCTCATTTGGCAAGCCGCTCACGTGACGTGTCGCGGCAAATCAGTTTCGACTGATTTCTTGCGCAACGCGCGCGCGCCCTCTACCTGCGCGGTCTATGGGCACGATCAATGCCTTAAGGCAATCTGATCGCGCCCCGTACGAAGCAGAGTCCCTGGTCATCGCGGTGTGGGCGTGCTGCACTGCCCTCTATGGGACAGGCACCAGTGGCTGTGTGGGCATGCAAAGTGCTGTGACATGTACGCTGGCAGGGCAGACAAGAATCATGGCCATGCCCCACCGCACTCCCCTACAGATCGCAGCTATAGTCTCTGCACGCGCAGCCATGCCGCCAGGCACGCATGCAGCAGGGAGGACTGGGGCCGTAGCCTAAAGTTGGAGGAAAGGAGATTTCACCAGCAACAAAGGAAAGGGTTCTTTACAGTAAGGGCAGTTACAATGGGGAATTCATTACCCATGGAGACTGTGATGGCAGATTCAATAGATATCTTTAAAAAAAAAAAAAAAAAAGTTGGGCATCTTTTTAGAAAGAAAATGTATACTGGGATATACCAAATAAGTAAACATGAAGGATGTTGATCCAGGGAGTAACCTGTCAATATTTGGAGTCGGGAAGGGGTTTCTTTCCCCTTATCAGACATTAGATATTTCAGTGGGGTTTTGTTTGCTTTCCTCTGGATCAATATACTGTAAGTACAGATATAGGATAAAGTATCCATATAAATTTAGCATAGGTTGAAAAAGGCATCCATCCAAGTTCAACCTCTACCATGTATGCTACCTTTTTTTGCTTAATATCAATAAAATAATATAATTAAATTATCCCTTATGATGGACCCTGCGGTTTCGCCTAAGGTTTGGCAATATACCGATATTTAGTAATCGTGATATTCTCCCATTGCTTATCTGGGACATTACCGGTTATCACACTATTTCGGGATGCCGGTGCTCAGAGGTGCAGCCTTGAAGCCGCTACCTTTCTGTGAATCCCACTCCCTTCCTGCTTCTGAGTGCTGATGCAGAAGGAAGAGCTTCAGGCAGCAGGGGGAGAGCTTGTGAGCCGCAGGCTGCAGCAGGGCAAGGTAGGAACTACTCTCCTCACTTTCCTTTTTGTTAAGCCTTCCACTACCAGCAGTGTAGGTGAGTGGAATTATGGGGATGGGAGTAGTGTAGGTGAGTGTTGGAAGCAGTGGGGGGGGGGATGGGATGAAGGGGATGGGGGCAGTGTTGATGAGGAACGGTGTTGTGCAGACAGGGAAAAGGTTTGGAAATGAAGGCCTTTGTTCTAGTAAATTTAAAGTGTATTTTGAACATTTTATTTAGATTTACAAGAAAATTTTCAGACTTTAACAAATTTATCGCCATCTATATCTATCGTAATACATTTCTTATCGTGGTGACCGTTTTGATATTGTCCGCCCTAGTTTCTCCTCTGCCGCCATGTTTTGGTTCCTGCGTCTCCTGTCGCCACCTCCTGGGATTGTCATTTACAGCTCTGCCCGTGACAGCTGGAGGGGGTTTCATCTTTAAATTATTTACCTTTAATAAACACGGGAGATAAAATAAGCTGCATGTAATAGATACCTTCTTTATTCTACCGGGAACACTGAAATCCCAACAGACGACCCCCAGGGATGTCACAGCCACTCGGACGGCAGCATAACATCCCCAGGCGGCACCTGTCTGGGTTAGTGTTTTCGGCGGCATGGAGAAGCATTGATTACCTGCATTCATTCTCTACAGAAGTTGGGTTTCTTTAACCTGGGTGTTTAATTCTGAGGTCGAACAGCCTCTTAAATGGGTGGGATTGTAATACAGTAACATTTCTCTAGCAGGGATCTTTCCCCCTGTGTTTGTGGGGTCTGTGCTGATCATTTAGCGCTCAGAAAAGAACGGAAGACACAATGTTACCGAAAGCTCAGACGTTGCATTGAGGTCTGGTATAGGTGTATACACGCTGACCAAACCAGGAGCATGGAGGCTTCAGTTCTTTAGTTATTATTATTTAGTTATTATTATTTTTATCCTGTTAGCGTTATAAACCATTTAAAGACATTAAAAAAATAAATAAAAAAAAACCCTGTTTGGGGTGTAGCTGCTGCCTCTTGTGGGGTCTTCAATGCATGTCATGGGCATCCTGCAGGTGGGGGGTGGGGGGGACTTCAATGCATGGCTAGGGCATCCTGCAGGTGGGGGGGACTTCAATGCATGGCTAGGGCATCCTGCAGGTGGGGGCATGTCACAGATGCATGGATATAAACCTCTCTGGCTGTGAAGGGCTGAACAGCAGAATATTCTGAAACTGGTCACCCTGTAAGGTGACTGACATTTCTGTCTGTCCATCTCCCAGGCACCTGTGCCTCTGACCTCACTCTCTCGCTCCCCTGGTCAGGTTACGTGTACTTGGTGTTTGAGTCGGAGAAGTCGGTACGTGCCCTGCTTCAGGCCTGTACCCAGGACCTGCTGAGCCAGGACGGTCTGAGCGAACACTACTTCAAAATGTCCAGCCGCAGAATGCGTTGCAAGGAGGTAACGGTGCAGCGCGCGGGGGGCATCCGACGTTATTTCCCCTGTGCCCTCCCTGGAAACCCTCCATCCCATATCCCCTGATCTACATCGAGAGGCCCTGCCTGAGCCCTTTGTCTCGTATGTACTGATCCACATCCAGAGAGGCCCTGCGTCCCATATATGCTAATATATATCCAGAGGGCCTGTCACGTCTTTAATAACTTAAATCGGACACGTACGTAATTGGGCACGCTAATGATGGCGTCATAACTACTCGTATGGGCAGGGACTGGTTAAGCCTGGAAATTGTGTACATAGCGCTATTGACGCTATATTGATTATTCCTGCCAGCGCAAAATTAAAATATTCATGTAAATCATTTACTAAAGGTGTAGTAGTTTCCCTGATGTTGTGCTGGTCTTTGATATGGGAGCTTTGTGATATTGGTGGAGCTTTGCACTGTAGTGTAGTGTTACCTCCCAAACTCCTTCCACCTCCCCCCAACCCATCCTATTCCCTACTGTAATGCTGATCTTTGACCTGGGTGCTGTGACGCAGGAGGAGCCTGACACCCCATCCTCATTGTCCCTAGGTGCAGGTCATCCCCTGGGTGCTTGCAGACAGCAACTTTGTACGTAGCCCGTCTCAGCGACTGGACCCCAGCAAGACGGTGTTTGTGGGAGCCCTCCACGGCATGCTGAACGCCGAGGCCCTCGCCTCGATCATGAACGACCTGTTCGGTGGTGTGGTCTATGCCGGCATCGATACAGATAAGCACAAGTACCCGATCGGTGAGCGCCGGCATCTCCTCTGCCGCTCTGCATTTTGTATTTAATACCTTCTCTGCCAGCGATGCCAAGCGTGGCGGCTCTTAACTGAGCAAACGTGTGTGCTGCCAAGGGTTAAACGTGCCAATACTCCCCGTCTTGCCAGTCTCCTACCTGCTGTAACGCCTCAAACCCTATTAGAACCTTCTGTTCTGTCCCGAGCATTTCTACACTACATTATTGTCTTGGCCTCTACCTCAGTTGGGAGTCTTTCCATGCATCCACCACCTTTTTGTGAAGGACTTCCTGTTTCTCTCACCGGCTTTTGGGAGATGGATCTGTGGGTATTTGGTAGGCGGTCATTCATTTTTTATTTTATTTTTTCCCCCCCAGGGAGCGGACTGATTTTTTAGATTTTGTAATGATGGGCAGTTCCGAGGGTTCTCTGGGGTGGGACACTTGACTTCAGCTTGGGGTGACCCCATCATGGGTCGGCGTCTGACCTGCTCTCTTCCTTTCATCTCAGGGTCTGGACGTGTGACCTTCAACAACCAGCGCAGTTACCTGAAGGCCGTGAGCGCGGCGTTCGTGGAAATAAAAACTGCCAAGTTCACAAAGAAGGTGAGGGCTGTGTTCATTTGGGGGGGGGGGGGGGGGGGGGGGCAGCATGGTTGTGGGGGGCAGTGTGGTCATGGGGTGGGTCAGTTCTCCAATAAACCACTTAAGCGTCAAAGTTTCTGACAGGTGTCATAAAGATGCCTCTGCGTGTAATTGCAGCTTGTCTTAGAGGTGCGGGTTTAATCCTGTCCAAACCTGTTGGTCTTCCAGGTTAATTTCTCTAATCTGTCCCGTCTCTGAAACCACTTTTATATAAAGACATCAAAGTCGCAACTTCAGGGACATGTATACCACACGCCTCTAAACTCCCTTTTAAACAGCGGCGTTTCCCATGCTTCTCCCCCCTCCACCCCCGTGGTCTGTTATATATGCAGAACGTTCTCTTTATATCATAGTCCGGGTGTTACTGCCCTGAACACTGCTCTCCTCATTAGAGGTCCTCAATGTCTGCATACTGGACCCGCTGACATCCGTTCCCTATATTGATAAACTTGCCACCCCACTGAACTTGTCCTGATTGTGGTTGAATGTGTCCTGCAGGTGCAGATCGACCCGTATCTGGAAGACTCGGTGTGTCAGGTCTGCAATGCTCAGCCGGGTCCCTTCTTCTGCAGAGACCAGGTAACCGGTTATAGTTCTCTCTGTACCAGACTTTGTTAAACTGCTGGCATGGGACCAGAGAACGTGGCTAGACCGCCATAAAGATCCACACGAGCGTCCGGTCACTGCGTGAGGGCGGCCGCTCTCCTTGGGAGCGGAGAGGATACGCAGGAAGGTTCTGAGAAGATGCAGGTCTAATAGCCAGACTCTATTGTAAAAAGTGTGATATCTGCGTACATAAAGTTAAAGCATATCAGGCATGTCATGCACTCAGGCATAGGTTACCAGGCACCGCTCGCCGCGGACAGCAGGAGCACTTCTTCGCATGGCCCCTCAGGAGATGTTCAGCTGGACCCTCAGGGTAGATGCCTGAGCTTAGGTGGCTGTTCTCATGCCCACATCAGGGAACTTCCCTCTGGCGTGTGCAGGACTTCCGTCTGGCGTGTATAGGACGTCTGGCTGGCTTATGGGGTCGAAGGTGACTTTGCCGGAACAATACGAGCCGCAGTCAGGCTTACAGTTCAGTTTCTCCGCACTGTTTTGCGACAAGGCGCCAAGTAATGACGGCCGTCGGCTGATTACGGCGTCGCTCAAGATGGCAATAGGCACCCGTAGAGTCTCGCTATAAATGACTGGAGATACCCGTAGATAATTCGGAGTCACTCGTGAGTCTAATCCAATCCAATGACGAACTCACGGTGACTCCGAATTATCTACGGGTATCTCCAGTCATTTATAGCGGATACGGGTGCCTATTGCCATCTCGAGCGACGCCGTAATCAGCCGACGGCCGTCATTACTTGGCGGCTTGTCGCAAAACAGTGCGGAGAAACTGAACTGTAAGCCTGACTGCGGCTCGTATTGTTCCGGCAAAGTCACCTTCGACCCCATAAGCCAGCCAGACGTCCTATACACGCCAGACGGAAGTCCTGCACACGCCAGAGGGAAGTTCCCTGATGTGGGCATGAGAACAGTCACCTAAGCTCAGGCATCTACCCTGAGGATCCAGCTGAGCATCTCCTGAGGGGCCGTGTGAAGAAGTGCTCCTGATGCCCGCGGCGGGCGGTGCCTGGTAACCTATGCCTGAGTGCATGACATGCCTGATATGTTTTAACTTGATGTACACAGATATCACACTTTTTTACTTTTACAATATAATTGGAAAGTGCTTCACTAGTGCGTTTGCGCTGGTTTTCTCGTTTCGCTGTTGTCTCGGGGTGCTGAGCCACTCCACATATAACAGCTGCAGACGCCATCTCGACAGAGGTTGTTGTTAGTTTTACCATTTCACAGAGGTGTATAATGGGTGAATAAGTATTCACATTGACAATTGAGGATCACAGTGCGCCCTGTACGATACTATATATAATATATATATATATATACATAGATATATATATATAATATATATTCTCTATCATCTCCTCTTCTCGCGTTCCGTTCTGTTGCTCCCCCCCCCGTGACAAAAACCCTCCACAGGAGAGCAAATATGCAAATATAGCTGTATGCTCATCTGCATGTCTTAGGCAGGTCTGCAACCCCGCCTTTCCCCACCATCACCCAGCATACAGCACCTCCACTGCAGCAAGGGATTCTGGGAAATGACATACATGAGACCCATCAAGGTCGAAACAGCTGTCTGTGGGTGGTTCTCGGTATGCACCTTAACCCTGGCTGTGCTCAAAGCTGTGACCATGCAGCAAGCTTAAGCCTATAGGGAACCATGTTAAAAATGGTTATTGAGGCAAAAAGTGACACTGTGTGCTCATTTGCATGTCATTTCCCAGAATCCCTTGCTGCAGTGGAGGTGCTGTATGCTGGGTGATGGTGGGGAAAGGCGGGGTTGCAGACCTGCCTAAGACATGCAGATGAGCATACAGCTATATTTGCATATATATATATATATTTTTCACTAATAGCCAGACTGACCTCTCTAAGCGCTTCCATCAGGGCTCCGTATCACTGTCTGGGTTACGCCCGCGGTAAGCAGCAGGAAGCTGCCACTGTTTCACTCGCGAGAAGGGGGCAGGGCTATTGCGCCATTGCACCCGCAGGAGCGCGCCACAGGCGGCAGGAATGTTGGCTAAAATCTTTGTTTTCAATTCTGAGCCACTGCCTACAATCTGCTTTTGCGTGCCAGGAAATGCACACTGCTGGAGAGCACTTCCGGTGGGAAAGCCTTTAGTAGCAATGTACCATATGAAACTGTATACAGTATATACAGGGTGTTCAAATATCCCAACCTATCACAAAATATTGGGGTTTTTCTAATCTTGGCAACAAATGGAGAAATGAGACCGCTTCCACCATGTATGTCCTATGATATGTATGAAGATTAAAGCAGGTTCTGAGGGAATTAATATAACTATTTTTTACAGAGTTGCAATTAGGCTGCATACCATTGAATCACTAAGTGTACTTACCTTGAACAGCCTCTCTATAAGCCACTTGATTATGGGGATTTTATCGTTACATATAATTTTATATCTTTATATGAATTTTCTATTGTGATTATGAAATAAAACTTTATTTTTTTTTAATTTAATCTTCCTGGTTCTCATGGGTCAATAGACCGATTTTTACAGTAATTATCTGTAAGACCACTGTCGTCTCTACTATTATCCAGCATAGAGTGCTAGAGATAGGGAGATCTTTCTGGTCTTTCTTAGATCAACTCTGTAAACGTTTTTATAATCTTGCCTAGGGTTTTGGGTCACTAGCCAGACTTCTGGGAACTTTATTTTTTTTTTTTTTTAACTTTTATAGCGTTTATAAATATTGCCATGAACTAAACAAGAAACGGTAACCTCGGTTGCCCACAGTTAATTATTTTCTGTTGGTTCATTTTCATATACCTACCTAGGGAGCAGCGGCATCGCATTCATTGGCAGATGCCATTAGTTAATTTCTTCCTAGGACGGACCGCCTTTAAACCAGCAATCGCCCCAAATCATTTGAAGCTTATTTGGGGATCCGTGGGTTCCCAGACCTCTGGGAAACATCCCCAGCGCCTGGTATTTGTAGTTTTGTAACAAAGGACAGAATACCCAATGTGACAAAATGCATAATTAAATACTTCAATGTTGGTATTCTCAGGAATGGGTCATTTAATTAATTGGTATTCTCAGGAATGGGTCATTTAGTTAAACTCTTTGGCCAAAGTGTTGTAATCCGGCAGCCACGTCACAGCATGACCAGTATGCAGGTCCTTACACTACCTGTGAAAATTCTCATTTACCTCTGCAGTGGAGGGAGAATTGCATTAATAGACCTGGAAAAACCTGCTACTTAAAAGTGGGGTGGGGTGAACTTAAACTGTGGAAGGAGGGGCCACTAATATCCAAACAACTGATACCAGTTGAAAAGTAATAAACACAAGCTCTAACACCAGAACCCTAAACACAAGCTCTAACACCAGAACCCATCTCATGTCCACAAATTACCCAATGCTACATGTATACATTTGGCTACCCTCCGTGGCACTCATTTTTGGTGTGTGGGGTGGGTGTGTATTCCTGGGCTACAGCTTGCTGCAATTGTTTGTAGTTTTGTGCCACTTTCTATTAGCGGCCTGACCGCTGCTGGTGTGCACCAGGCTTCACACCCTTTCCCCCCGCTGTCTTCCCAGGTTTGCTTCAAGTATTTCTGCCGCTCCTGCTGGCACTGGCAGCACTCCATGGAGATCCTTCGACACCACCGTCCGCTCATGCGAAACCAAAAGAGCCGGGACTCCAGCTAAAGCCGTGGCCTCACAACGTCCACCTCCGAGAAGCTACTTATCCGCATCTCGTGCCGCTGCAGGACGCGCCGGAGCGGGAGAAGGCGCCAGTGTCCCGTTCCCTCCCGTCTGGCCCTCCCCAAAGCTCTCGCATTATTTTTTTTTTGTTGAATATTTTTGGGTTTTTGCAGGATGACGCGGATGTCGGAGGACTGGAGGGAGTCACTTCTCTTTGTTTCCCTTTTCTGCACTTGCTGTACCTCGTGTTCGGTTTTTTTCGCACTAGCGCACAGTGAATTTTGGTCGGGGATTTTTTTTTAAGGTTTGGGGGAGGCTATTCCTTCCTCCCAGGAGTTTTTGCAGTTCCCAGACTGGTCGCGTTTTGCTGAAGGTGAAGCGAAACGCGAGCCATGTTTTCTGACTGTTACAGCTACAGATGCCTCTGGGTTAATTTTTTATTTACTGAAGGCGCTTTTTTGTTTTTTTTTACATTCCTTGCAATATACAGTATACTGCTGGTGATGCCGCAGACTTCATTAAACCCCCTCCCCATACTTTGCAGTTACCATACAGTGCCTTCTGAATTTATTTAATGTCCCATCTGAACACCATAAACTGATTGTTCAGCTGACATTTTTACTGTTCCAACAACAGCAGGATCTGCTCTTTATTTAAACCAAATCATATTTCATGTTTTACCCACCGTGGGGTTTTTACCAGTTCCTTTTTACACTCTTAAAAGACGGTTTTTAAGTCGTTTTTTTTGTTCTTTTCTGGCAGCTTTTAACATGATTGCAACTTTTTTTTTTTTTTTCTGTTTCTGGGAGCTGCTGGTTTAGAAGAGGAAAAAAATTAATAAAATCTTTGTAAAACAGAGTTTGCAACCAAAGGACAGACCTGGGGACTCCTACCTGGGCCGGATATTGACCATGTGATGTGTATATAGTTTTAAGGAAAGTTTGTTGCACATTTTTTTAATTTGCACTTCAGGGGATGGTGAAGTTTTTAATCACTTTCGGTTTGTATTTGGCTGGACAAAGGGCTGTAATATGTGTATTTTTTTTTTATTTCCTGTCTCTCTGAGGATGGGGTAGAGGCGAGAGTTGGGGTCAGACCTTTCTCCTGGAGGGGTTAAGTGTCCGCACTCTTTATATTGGTCAGCTTTTTGGAAACTGCTGACATGCAGGCCTTTCAAATCTGTGTTTTCTGTGTCCCCCCCCTCTCTGTTGGAAGCTCTGTGCCAAAGACCATCTGTATCCCCCCCAGTTGCTGAGCTAAGACCCTATATATATCCCTAGCTGCCCTGATTGGGTACGTGTGACGTCTCTACCTCATGTAGTTATGCAAGCAGAAGATGCACTTAACCTACAGATGTGGTGTACTTATTTTTGTTCTCTTGGCACATAATAAACACGTTGAAGCAGTAATGAGACTCCTTGTTTGTTTGGGTTGGGGATGGGGGCCTGGTCGGTGCACTTGGCTTCACGGCACCTTCTCTTGCGTTCTTGTAAATGTTTGTGTCCCCGGTATGTAATTCGGGTGAGAATGCTCCGGCTGTGAGAACTTGGCACCTATAGAGATGCTGAAATGAGGAAAGGTCTGACTTGTAGGATGGGGCTGGGGAGGAGAGACTTGTGTTATTGGAAATGCCAGGCATTAATCATCCGGCAGGGATTTACATAGTGGTGTTGGAAAATCTGGTCTATTAAATGGCGATGGTTGGGCATTGGTGCGCATGCCAGGCAATGCTTGTATAACTAGAAGGGAACGCTGTCCTAAAGCAAGGTATGTAAGCTATATGGCTGTGTGCTAATCTATACCTAGAGCGGATGTGGGGTCAAGGCCTTGTATGAGGAAAGGGGCCATTCAATGAATTTCAATGGCAGTCTGAAGCATGGAGGCTTTGCTGAAAATGCAACAAATTCCGTTATAA
This sequence comes from Ascaphus truei, assembly GCA_036426205.1. NCBI lineage: Eukaryota > Metazoa > Chordata > Amphibia > Anura > Ascaphidae > Ascaphus > Ascaphus truei. Next base: position 73,449 of record WSYH01003012.1, read on the forward strand.
AGCAGAATATTCGTTTCAATGGTGGTGATAATACAGATTATCCCAGCACAACATGCCAACAACCTTGTCTACATCTGCATCCATACACCGGGCAGGGCCATCTTTTGGTCCCCCACTTGGGAACACTACAAATTATGCATCTGATTGTGGGTCCATGCAACTGTGGGGGGGCATAGGCAGACACCAGAACTGTGGCCCTATATGTTGGAAAGGAGCTTTCCTGTGGGAGCAATAAGACTGTTTGCATAGGCACATGGTCTGGGACTAATAACTTGGTGGTTGGGAGAGGTATTAGCAGCGGGATGTTGGTGTATAGAGGGATTAGCAGCAGGATGTTGGGGGTATAGGGAGAGGTATTAGTAGCAGGATGTTGGTGTATAGAGGGATTAGCTGCAGGATGTTGGGGTGTATAGGGAAAGGTATTCGCAGCTGGATGTTAGGGTGTATAGGGAGGTATTGGCAGTGGGATGTTACGTGTATAGGAGAGGTATTAACAGCAGGGTGTTGGGGTGTATAGGGAGAGGTATTAGCAGCGGGATGTTAGGGTGTATAGGGAGAGGTATTAGCAGCGGGATGTTAGGGTGTATAGGGAGAGGTATTAGCAGCAGGGTGTTAGGGTGTATAAGGAGAGGTATTGGCAGCAGGGTGTTAGGGTGTATAGGGAGAGGTATTAGCAGCAGGGTGTTAGGGTGTATAGGGAGAGGTATTAGCAGCGGGTGTTAGGGTGTATAGGGAGAGGTATTAGCA
>WSYH01003013.1:0-68467 GCA_036426205.1 Ascaphus truei
GGGGAAGAGGGGCAGAGCTGCTGGAGACTGATCAGGAGGGGAGGGGGTGCACAGAGCTTACGGAGACAGATCGGGGGGGAAGGGAGGGTGCACAGAGCTGCCTGAGATGGATTCTGGTCTCATCCCATTTTCTGTCTCACAGGGAGGAGCCTGAGGAGGGAGAGCAGCAGAAAGTGGGGAGCGAGCAGCAAGTGGTGCTTATCTCCCATATACACAGCTCAGGTGAGTGCGTGCGGTATACAGGGCAGCAAGTAATGTATATACAGAGGGTGCAGGACCTGTGTGCAAGCAGTATACAGAGGGTGTGGGTCCTGTGTACATGCAGTATACAGAGGGTGTGGGTCCTGTGTACATGCAGTATATAGAGGATGCGGGTCCTTTGTGCACATACAGTATGCAGAGGGTGCGGGTGCTGTGTGCACGCAGTATACCGAGGGTACGAGTCCTGTGTGCATGCAGTATACAGAGGGTGCGAGTCCTGTGTGCACTCAGTATACCGAGGGTGCGAGTCCTGTGTGCACGCAGTATACAGAGGGTGTGGGTCCTGTGTGCATGCCGTATACAGAGGCTATGGGTCTTGGGTGCACGCAGTATATAGAGGGTGCAGGACCTGTGTGCACATACAGTATACATAGGCTATGGGTCCTGGGTGCACGCAGTATACAGAGGGTGCGGGTCCTGGGTGCACGCAGTATACAGAGGGTGCGGGTCCTGTGTGTATGCAGTATGCAGAGGGTGCGGGTCCTGTGTGCACGCTGTATACAGAGGGTGCGAGTCCTGTGTGCACGCTGTATACAGAGGGTGCGGGTCCTGTGTGCACGCAGTATACAGAGGGTGCGGGTCCTGTGTGCACGCAGTATACAGAGGGTGCGGGTCCTGTGTGCATGCAGTATACGAGGGGGCGGGTCCTGATGTAACGCAGATACAGAGAGTTGTGGGTCCTGGGTGCACGCAGTAACAGATGGGTGCGGTCCTGGTGCCAGTCAGTATACAGAAGAAAGTGGGTCCTGTGTGCACGCATTATATACAGAGGGAGTGCGGGTGCTGTGTGTCACCACAGTATACAGAGGGTGGCGGGTGCTGTGGGTGCACGCAAGTTAGAGAGGCTGGCGGGTACGTTCACAGAGGTACGTCAGTGAAGGTTGAGGGGTGCGGTCCTGTGTGTCACGCATAACAGAGGGTGCGGGCTGCTGTGTGCACGCAGTATACAGAGGGTGGCGGGTCCTGTGTGCACGCAGGTATACGGAGGGTGCGGGTCCTGTGTGCACAGCAGTATACAGAGGATCCGGGTTGCTGTGTGCACGACCAGTATACAGAGGGTGCCGGGTGAGGTTGTGCACGACAGTAATACAGAGGGGGCGGGTGCGTGGGTGCCGCAGTATAGCAGAGGGTGCGGGGTGGCTGTTGTGTGACGCAGTGATACAGAGGGGTGGCGGGTCCTGTGTGCATGCAGTACTACCAGAGGGTGCGGGTTCGGTGTGACGCAGTATACACGAGGTTGCGGGTGCTGGTGTGCACGCAGTATACAGAGGGTGGCGGGTCCCAGTGTGTGCCATGCGAAGTTACCAGAGGGTGCGGGTCCTGTGTGCATGCAGTTATCCAGAGGGTGCCCGGGTGCTGTGTGCACGCAGATACCAGAGGGTGCGGGTCCTGGTGCATGCAGTTATAAGAGGTGCGGGTCCCTGTGTCAGGATAATCAGAGGGGTGCGGGGTGCTGTGTCACGCACACAGTATACAGAGGGGTGCGGACGGGTTCCTGTGTGCACCGATACGAGGTGGAGGGAAGGGCGGGTCCTGTGTGCCACGATGTATACAGAGGGTGCGTTTCCTGTGTACAAGCAGTATACAGAGAGTATTGGGTCCTGGGGCACGCAGTATACACAGAGGGTGCGGGTCATGTGTGCACGCAGTATACAAGACTATGGGTCTCTAGTGCACGCAGTATCAGCAGGGTCGGCGTGGGTGCTGTGTGCACGGCAGTATAAGAGACTATGAAGGTCCTGTGGGCACGCAGTATACAAGAGGGTGCGGTGGTGCTGTGTGCAACGCAGTATACAGAGGGCGGGTGCTGTGTTTACGCAGTTATACACGAGGGTGCGGGTGCTGTGTGCACGCAGTATACAGGATGGTGACGGGCCTGTGTGGCACGCAGTCTACAGAGGGTGCGTGGGTCCTGTGTTGACGCGCAGTTAAGTGCAGAGGGTGCGGTTTGCTGTGTGCCGAGATTACAGAGGTTGGGGGGGGTGCTGGTCCTGTGTGCACGCATATACAGAGGGTGCGGGATCCTGTGTGCACGCAGTATAAAGAGGTTCCGCGGGTGACGGTCAGGGTGGAGGTTGGGCGACGGAACGAGAGGGTTGAGCGGGGGCGGCTGTGTGCACGCAGTATACAAGAAGGGTGAGGGGGGTAACTGTCCAAATGAGCAGTTCCAGTGGGCAGGTCTGTGCCAGTATAAGAGGTGGCGGGTCCTGTGTGCACGCAGTATAAGAGGGTGCGGGTGCTGTGTGCAGAGGCAGTATAGACTAGGGTTGCGGGGGCCTGTGTGCACGCAGTTATGAGAGGGTGGGCGTACGCATAAAGAGGCCGCCGCCGAGTTCGAGTGGCGGTCCTGGTGGCGGGGTGGCACGGCAGTAATGAGGGTGGCGGAGGTCTGTGTGCACCGACAGTATACAGAGTGGTTCGGGGCGTGTGCACGCATCTAGGTGCGCCTGTGTGCAGCGTCATACAGAGGGTCGGGTCCTGTGTGCAGCGCAGTATACAAGGTTTCGTGCGGCAGTTAGAGGGGCGGGTCCGCCTGTGGACGCAGTATCATAGGTGTTGCGGTAGGGTCCTGTGATGACGACGAGCGTATACAGAGAGAGTGCGTTGTTGGTGTTCGTGCAGGGTGGACCGCAGTAGTACAGAGGGGCTGCGGCGGCTCTGTAGGCACGCGTATACAGAGGATTGCGAGGGTCCTGTTGCACACAGTGTATACAGAGAGGTGCGGCGGTGTTCTGTTGTGCAACGCGAGATATACAGAGGGTGCGGGTCCTGTGTGCGCAGACGCGATTCGTCATGTGTCAAAGGAGTTATCGCAGGGGTGGGGTACCTGTGACTACACGCAGTCTACAGATTGGGTCGCGGTCTGGTTCACGCAGTATACAGAGGGTGCGGTCCTGTGTGCACGCAATATACCGAGACAGTGGCGGTCCTGTTGCACGCATATACAGAGGTTCCGGGGGCTGTGTGTCACGCAATACAGAGGGTGGGTGCTGTGTGCACGCAGTATAACAGAGGGTGCAGTGGTTGTGTGATGCACGCAGTATACAGAGTGGTGCGGGTCACTTGATGTGCACGCAGTATACAGAGGGCGCGGGGCTGTGTGCACGCAATATTACAGAGGGTGCGGGTCCGTGTGCGACCAGTATACGGTCGGGTTGTGTGCACGCAGTATACAGAGGGTGCGGGTCCTGTGTGCACGCAGTATACAGAGGGTCGGGTGCTGTGTGCCGCAGTATAAGAGCGGGCTAGGGTGCTGTGTGCACGCGTGTATACAGAGTGTGGACTTGAGGTATCAGGTTGCTGGTGCACGCAGTGAGTATAAGGCGCAGGACCTGGGGCTAGTATATGCGAGGGTCCCTGGTGGTGACACGCAGTATACAGAGGGTTGCGGGGGGTCCCTGGTGACAGACGTAACAGAGGGTGCGGGGACTGGTTGATCGCAGTATCAGAGGGGCGGGTCTCCATGGTGGTGCACGCGCAGTAACAACAGCGAGGGGATCCGTGGAGACTGTGTGACGCTGTAACAGCGAGGGTGCGGGTGCTGTGTGCACGCCGAGTATACAGAGGGCTGCGGGTTGCTGTGTGCAAAGCGCTATACAGAGGGTGCGGGTCCTGGTGCCACACGCAGTATACCGAGGGTGCAGCTGGTCGTGTGCAACCAGTATACAGAAGGGTGCGGGTTTGCGTGTGGCACGCAGTATACGGGGTGGGGTCGTGGCAGAAACAGAGGGGGTCAGATTACACGCAGGTCAGGGGTGGGGCTGTGTGTGACAAGAAGGATCAAGAGGGTGCGGGTCTTTGACGGAGCCGGACAGTGGTTGGTGCACGACTCAAGTATAGGGGTGGAGGGTGACGGGTGCGGTGTGTGCCCACAGTATACAGAGGGTGCGGGTGTCATCAGTGTGCACGCAAGTATACAGAGGGGACGGGAGTTCCTGTGTGCGCAGATCACGAGGGGTGCGGGGATCCTGGTACGCATGAGTATACAGGAGGGTGCGGGGTGGCTGGTGACGCAGTTACAGAGGGTGCGGGTCACTGTGTGACGCAAGTATACAGAGGGTGCGGGTCGCTGTGTGACACGCAGTATACAGAGGATGCGGCGTGTGCTGTGTGCACGAGTCATACAGAGGTGCGGAGTCGGTGTGCACGAGTATACAGAGGGTGCAGGGTAGCCATGTGTGCACGCATGTTATACAGAGGTCGGTTGGGTGCGCAGTTAGAGGGTGGGGTCCTGTGGGGATGCAGTATACGAGGGTGCGGGTGCTGGTGCACGCAGTATACAGAGTGGGTCGCTGTAAGACGGGTTGCCGTGTGATGCACGCAGTTAACAGAGGGCGAGCAGGGTCCGTGTGTGCAGGATCAGCGTGGTTAGAGACGGGTGCTGCCCGCGTTTATAAAAGAGGCGTCCTGTGTTGACATGCAGTATACAGAGGGTGGTGAGAGGTCCTTTGTGAGCAGTATAAGAGGGTGCGGGTGTGTGAGGCAGAAGTGTACAGAGGGTGCCAGGGGGGGGTCCTGTGTGCAGCGTATGAGGCGGTGTGAACGCGTTTTATAAGGGGCGAGGTCTGGTGCACGCAAGTATACAGAGGTGGGGTCCTGTGTACAGCCAGTGTACAGAGGGTGGGGTCCTGTGTGCACGCAGTATAAGAGGGTGCGTCGTGTGCACTGCAGTTAAGAGCTATGCTATCGCAGTACGCGTAGACAGAGGGTGGCGGCGTGGGGCCGCAGTATTACAGAGGACGGCGGTCTGTGTGAACGCAGTTACAGCAGGTGGAGGTGCTGTGTTGCACGCAGTAACAGAGGGTGGTGGTGCTGTGTGCACGCCGTATAACGAGGGTGGCGGTGGCGGTTGTGCTGTGGGTGCATGCCATGATACAGAGGGTGCGGGTCGCTGTGTGCAGACAGTATAAGAGGGTGTGCGGTCTGTGTGCACGACAAGGGGGGGTGAGAGTATAAGAGGGTGGGGCATGTGTGCATGCAGATACGAGAGGGGTGCTGGGTCGCTGTGTGCCAGGCCTAGTATACAGAGGGTGCGGGGTGCTGTGGCTGAACAGTATACAGAAGGGTGCGGGGGCATGTGTGCACGCAAGTATACAGAGGGGATGGTGGTCTGCCCGTCAGGGTGCGGTTGGCTGTGTGCGGCAGTAGGATACAGAGGGGTGCGGGTCCTGTGTGCATGCAGTTACAGAGGGTGGCGGTGTCCTGGTTGACGCAGTAATACAGAGGGTGCGGGGAGGTCCTGTGTGCACACAGTATACAGAGGGTGGCGGATGCCTGCTGTGCACGCGAGACAAGAGGGTGCGAGGTTCGGTGTGCACGCGAGTCAAGGGTGGTTGGAACGCAGTAAGGGTGTCGGGGGACTGTGTGCACGCAGTATACAGGGGTGGCGGGTGCTGGTGCACGCAGATAGAGGTGCGTAGAGGGTCTGGTGGCACGCATCATAACAGTAGGGTGACGGGGTGTGTAGCGTGCACGCAGTAACAGCAGGGGCGGGCCTGTGTGCACTGCGTATAAGAGGGTCGGGCTGTGTGCACGCAGTAACAGAGGGTGCGGGCAGGGCTTGTGCTTGCCACGTACAGAGGGAGGTGCGTAAGCAGAAGGTAAGGGTCTGTGTGCACGCAGGTAAACAAAGGGGGGGTTTCCACGATTCGGAGTGGGTCCCTGTGCTGAAACGCAGTATACAGGTGGGGTTTGTTGTGACGCCAGTATAAGGAAATGGACGTGCGACAGTGGGTCGGGTGCTCGGTGTGCACACGCGAGGGGGGTGTGAGCGTATACATGAGGGTGCGCGGGTGCTGTTGTGCACGCATATACAGAGGGTGCGGGGTGTCGTGTGTGCACGCAGTATACAGAGGGTGCGGAGTGTGTGCAGAGCTACAGGAGGGATGGGACGCTGTGGACTGCAGTATAAGAGGGTACGCGGGTGCTGGTGCACGCCAGTCATACAGAGGGATCGGGTGCTGTGTGCACGCAGTATACAGAGGGTGCGGGTTGCGTGGTGCACGCAGTATACAGAGGGTGCGGGGTGCACGGTAGATGCACGCAGATATACGAGACTGGGTGCGCGGTCTTGTGTGCAACGCGAGTTATACAGAGTGTTGGCGTAGAGTGAATGGTGCAGCAGTAACAGAGTGTGCGGAGTGCGTAGAGTGCAAGCAAGATTGTCAAACGTGACAAAGAACGGGCACTGCAGGGCCTAAGTGAGGAGCGAAGATCCAAAGAGAGAGACAAGGTAAAAAGGGACAAAAAACAAAGGGAGAGAAAATCATGAATTTGCTGTGGTACTAGGAGCAGAGACAGCAAGAGAAATAATAACAGAGGGTGCGGGGTGTTGCTGTGTGCAGCAAGTATACCAAAGACGGGCTGCGGGGGGTCATGGTGCACGCAATATACAGGAGCAGGTGGGGTGGTTGTTGGGTGCTGTGTGCACGCAGTAATACAGAGGGTGCGGGTCAGTTGTGCACGCAGTAGTATAGAGGTGCGGGGTGCTGTTGTGCAACGCAGTATACAGAGGGTTGCGGAGGGGACTGGTGTGACAGATCTGCCAGTAAACAGAGGGTGAGGGGTGAACTTGGTTTGCTGTGGCACGCAGTTACAGAGGGTGCGGGTGCTGTGTGCAAGCCAGTAGACAGAGGACAGTTGCGGGGTCCTGTGTGCATGGGTATAAAGGGGTGCGAGAGGGTCCTGCTGTGCACGCAGTATAAAGAGGGTGGGGTGCTGTGTTAGCCGCAGTATACAGGCTGCGCGGTAGATGTGTGCAACGAAGAGTATAAAGAAGGCAGTGAAGCGCGTGCTGTGTCGGCACGCCAGTAGTATACAGAGGGGGCTGCGGGGTAGCGCTAGTTATGTTGGTGCACGCAGTAACAGAGGGGTGCGGGTGCGTGGCACGCCGTATACAGAGGCGTGCGGGGTTGCTGCGTGGGCTGCCTGTGTGCATTGCCGTATACAGAGGGGTTGCGGGTGCTTGATGTGTGAACGCAGTTACAGACGGGTGCGGTCTGTGTGCACGCCAGTATACAGAGGGTGCGTGGGTCGTGTGCATGCAGTATACAGAGGGTGTTGCGGAGTGCTGTGTGAACGCAACAGAGTAGAAAGAGGGTGCGGGTATGCTGTGATGACGAAGTAGTAAGACAGAGGGATTGCGGGGGGTCCCTGTGTAGCCACGAGATACAGAGGGTGCGGGTCCTGTTGCATGACAGTATAGCTAGAGGTGCGGCGGAAGGGGGTTGAAAGTAAGGAGACACGAAGGCGGAGCGGGGAGGTGTGAGAGGAAAAGTAGGAAAGAGGGGCGAAGGAACACCCCCTCTTTTACGCCACAAAGGGGATCGTGTGCACCCCCCAAAACCGCCGATCAGAGGTAGCGGGAGGTCTGTGTGCAGCAGTATACAGAGGGTGAGGGGTTCAGTGTGCCACGCAGATTACAGAGGGTGGGGTCCTGTAGTGTTGCCATGCAGTATAACCAGAGGGTTGCGGGTGATGCTGGGTGCATGCAGTATACAGGAGGGTGAGGGTGCTGTGTGCATTGCAGTATACACGAGGGGCGGGTGCTGCTTTGTGTGAATGGATAGAAACCGAGGGTGCGGGGGTTGCTTGTGTGCATTGCAAGTATCCAGAGGGTGCAGGGTTGCGAGTGGGAATGCAGTACTACAGACGAGGGGCGGGTGAAAACGGTGCTGTGTATGGAAGTATTATAACAGAGGGTGAGAGGTGCTGTGATGAATGCAGTTACAGGCTTGAGGGTGAGGTGCTGTGATTCGATGCAGTATAAGAGGGTGCGAAGGTGCTTGTGTGCAAGAAGTATACAGAGGGTGCGGGTGCTGTGGCATGCAGTATACAGAGGGTGCGGGTCCGTGTGCACGCAGTATACAGAGGGTGCGGGTGCTGTGTGCACGCAGTATAACGATTATCAGTGCGGTTACCTGGCTCCTTTTACTCCATAGATAAAGACTCGGACACGGAGAGCCAGGCCGACTGCCGTCAGTTTTTTTGGTCACTAACGGAGGGGTGGGGTGGTACGGTGGTGGGGGGGGGGGGCGCGGGGGACGGGGGGGGGGGTGGCGGTGGGTGGGGCCGTGGTGACAGCCGCCTGCAGCTAGGAGCAGCAGCACAGGGCTCTCTCCCAAAGGAGCAGCAGGCACCTGAGCCCAGCCCAGTCCAGGTCCTCCCACCTCCTGAGCAGCACCGAGCTCTGGCTGCACTCAGAAACTGTGAGTAATGATACAGAACCGCACTTCCAGGGACAGGGGGGGACATGTGGGACTGAAGAGAGGCAAATGGGGGGCTATGCGGGACCGGAGAGAAGGGAAGGGGGGGGGGGGGGGGGGGGGACATGCGGGACCAGAGAGAGGCGACAGGGGAGGACATGCGAGACCGGAGAGAGGCGACTGGGGGGGATATGCGGGACGGAGAGAAGGGAAAGGGGGGGACATGCGGGACTGGAGAGAGGCGACAGGGAGGATATGCGGGACGGAGACGAAAGAGAAGGGGAAAGGAGGGGGGACCAGCAGGGATGGGAGAGTGGACGACTAGAGGGGGGAGACGGGAACATGCGAGACATGAGAAGAACGGAACAGGCGGGGGCGGGGGGGAATGCGGGACAGGAGAGAAGGGAAAGATGGGGGACGATGCGGCTGAATGGGAAGACAATGTGGCGACCAGGGCGGGGGGGGGTAAGGCGGGGGGGGGACGGGAATGCGGCGGGGGAGGGGCCGGAGAGAGGGAAAGGGGCAGGAGACGGAACATTCGGGAACGGGGGGAGAAGAGAAGGGGAAAAGCGAGGCGGGGGAAAATGAAGCCTGAAGGAGAAGAGAGAGGTGCCGAAGACGGAGAAGAGCAGAGAGAGAGAGAAGTAGACACAGCAGCAGAGAGAGAAGAGAGAGCGGAAAAGGGGGGAAAGGCGGCAAGAGAGGTAGAAGGGAATGGGGGGGGAAGTGGGACGGGGGAGATGGTAGTAGGGGGGAAAAATGCGGGGACTGGACAGTGGGATAGGGGGGGATGTGTGCTACTAGGGATTTTTGGTGATGGGGATTGGGATGGAGGGGGATAGGGGGGGGACTATGTGGGAAGCGGATAGGGGGTGGCTGGGACCAAATATGCGGGAAACGGAGGAAGGGATAGGGGGGCTCTATGGCAGAGAAGGGAAGAGATGGGATGAGGGGGAGATGAGGGAAGGAAGAGCGGGGGGATAGGAGGGGTTGGCAGAGAGGGGATAGGGAGGATATGGGAGGGGGGAGGGGGATGGAGGGCCTGGAGCTATGAGGGGCGAGGGGATAGGGGGGGGAATGCGGGAAGGGATAAGGGGGATATGCTGGACGGGAAATGGGATATGCGGGAAGGGATAAGGGGGATATGCGGGACGGGAGATGGGATAGGGGGGGGAGAGTGAGGGGAAGGGAGGAGGGGCAGGGCGAGGGACCACCGAGGAGGGAAGACTCGGAGATGGGAGGGGGGTAGAGGGGGGAGGGGACTAGATGGGAGCGCCAGGGAGAGGAGGGGGCGAAGGGTGCAGATCGGGGGCAGTGGAGCGGGGAAGGAGAGAGGCGCCCGGGAGGCGGGATATGAGGGAGGGCGGCAGGGGGCGGGGAGCGTGGAGAAGAGAGGGAAGGGCCAGAGGGGATGGGGAGAGGAGGCGAGGATGTTGACGAGGCGGGCGGGAGAGGGGGGAGGGGAAAGAGAGGAGGGGGATGAGTGAAGGGGATGTGGCCGAAGAGCCGCGAAGGGTGGGACGGGGATGAGGCGAGGGGAGGGGAGAGGGGGGGAGAGGGGGACTTAGGGGGGAGATGCGGTGACATTGGGGACGCAGGGGGGGGAGGGGGGATATGAGTGGAAGAGCGCGCGGGAAATATGCGGGAGCACCGATGGGGGGATGTTGCGGAGATCGGGCCATTAGGGGGGAAATGGGGAGGGGAGGGATGGAGATGCGGGAGATGGGGATGGAAATAGGGGGGGAAGGGGGGAGGGCTAGGACGGAGATGGGGGGATATGCGGAGATGGGGCTAGGGGGGGGATAGTGGAGGGGATGGGGGATATGCGGGATGGAATAGGGGGGGAGATGGATGAAGGGGCAAGAGGGTCGGGCCGGGAGAGGCAGGGAAAGGGAGAGGGCGTGGCAGGCCGGGGTAGCAATGAGGAGGGAAGGGAGAGGGGAGGGGAATGCGGGCATGGATAGGAGGGAAGGGATATCGGATGGCGATGGGGGAGAAGAGGGGGAGGGGTGGGACTGGAGGGTTGCGGGACGGAAGCGTTGATGCGGGCGCAGGGGATGGGGGGATATGCCGGGATGGGATAGGGGGGGATATGCGAGAGGGGATGGGGGGGTATGTGGGACGGGAGAATGGATAGGGGGGGATATGCGGGATGGGGGATATGCGGGTATGGGGGGGGATATGTGGGATGGGGGGGGATATGTGGGACGGGAGAGGGATAGAGGGGGTATATGCAGACGGGAGCGGGATAGGGGGGGATTTGCGGGACGGGAGAGGGCAGGGGCGGGATGTGAGGGACGGAGAGAGGGGTGAAGGGGAGAGAGGAGGTACGGGGAGAGGGGAATGGGGGGGATTGGGGACGTGCCGGGAGGAGGGGGAGAGGGGGGATATGAGTGGAAGCGTGGAGAGGGGATAATGGGATGCGGGACAAGGGAGAGGGGGTGGGGGGGATTCGGGACGGGAGAGGGGTAAGGGGGATATGCGGGAGGGGAGAGGGGATGGGGGGGGATTTGCGGGACGGGAGAGGGGATAGGGGGGGATATGCGTGACGGGGAGAGGGGGACTGGGGGGATAGGCGTGAAGGGAGGGGGATATGGGGATTTGCGTGACGGGAGATGGATAGGAGGGATATGCATGACGGGAGGAGAGGGGATAATGGGGATTTCGGGACGGGAGAGGGATGGGGGGGATTTGCGGGAAACGGGAGAGGGGATGGGGGGGGATTTGGGGGACGAGGATGGAGAGATCGGATAGGGGGGATATAGCGTGAGGGAGAGGGGATAAATGGGATATGCGGGTACGGGAGAGGGGATGGGGGAGGATATGCGGGTCGGGAGAGGGGTGGTGTTGATTATCTGATTATTATCTGACTCTGTGCGTGCTCCCTGCAAGTGGGGCTGGGTTGTGCATGTTACACGGCCTGTTATCGACTCTGGCGTGCTTCCTGCAGTGGGGCTGGGTTGGTGCATGTTACACGCTGTTATCCTGACTTGTGCGTGCTCTCCTGCAGTGGGGCGACTCAGGCAAGTTATTGGTGCAGCAGCTGAACCTGTTGAGAAAGGAGGACAGGGAAAACACTATCAGCGTTTATGCAGCGAGGAAGACTCGGGAGCAGGTCACACACCACAAAATGCGCCGCCAGGCACCCCGGGCATGAATAATCAGAGGAGGGGAAGCCGGGAGCCCAACACTAAATGCGGTAGGGAGCAGAGACTCTGAACATACGGGACGAGCCCTTAGCGGAGAGGAGGAGAGAGGGGGCCCCGGAGGAAGGAGGGGTTGCCTTGATGCCAGGGAAGCTGACAGCAAGACGGTCCAAGAGGAAAGAGGAAAGGGAAAGCGGAAGAGGCGCACTTCCGGATTCAGGTGAGGGTTTAACATGTGGCCTTTGGGGGGACCCCCATACCTCTCCTCCCGCAGCACCCCTCACATTGCAAGCTCTTGGCTGCAGAGGAAGTCATGATACTGGAGGAATTTGGCAGCATGCAAGAGAGCTCCACAGACGAAGAATTCCCTGTCCCGGATCTAGCCGCTCAGTACCCTTCCCTGAGCAACCAGCTCATTCCTCCCGGGCCGACCCAACGAGTCCCCCGCACGCCACAGAGAGGCTGGCATTGCCCAGCAAGCGAGCGCTCGGGCCCGTGTCCTCCGAGGAGACTTTCAGCCACATGCTGCATTATATCGCAAGATCGATCCGACCTGCAAACAGCTCAAGCGTAAGCAACGAAACCCCCACCACTAGGTGAGCACCGAACCCCCACCCACCAGGTGAGCACCGAAACCCCCACCCACCAGGTGAGCACCGAACCCCCACCCACCAGAGTGAGCACCGAACCCCCACCCACCAGGTGAGATCTGAACCCCCACCCACAGGTGAGATACGAACCCCCACCCCACCAGGTGAGCACCGAACCCCACCCACCAGATATGAGCACCGAACCCCCCCCCAGGTGAGCACCGAACAACCCACCCACCAGGTGAGGCAACCGAACCCCCCCACACCAGGTGAGCACCCGGAACGCCCCACCCACCAGGTGAGCACCGAACACCCCACCCACCAGGTGAGCACCGAACCCCCACCACCAGGTGAGCACCGAAACTCCCACCCACAAGGTGAGACACCGAACCCCCACCCACCAGGTGAGCACCGAACCCCCACCCACCAGGTGAGCACCAAACCCCACCACCAAGGTCAGCACCGAAACCCCCCACCCACACCAAGGTCAGCACCCAAACCACCCACCCCACCCAAGGTCAGCACCGAACCCAACACCCCCAAGGTCAGCACCGAACCCCCACCCCCAAGGTCAGCACCGAACCCCCACCCACCACAAGGTGAGTGGGTTCTGGTCAGAGCAGAAATCCATACGGTGTATTTCCTTGTTCTTTGTAAAGTAGTAGTGATTGTTACTGCCACGTAAACATAGAGCGTGTATTCCGTGAGCCTACCACGATGTGTCCACGTATGTAAGCGTGTTACTTTGCAGAAGACTGAATCGAAGTATTACACTGGTACACGGCTTCCATCTTTGTTTAGCCCCTTCACGCATGTCGCTGCCTTTAATTCACGTTGCTATTGGGACACATTGCGCTTTTACGTGTGGGAAGATCAAAATGGCATTGTTAGGTTATCTCATCCTGACCGGGGGGAAGCCCGTCCTTCTCCGCGCCACCCCTCACGGGGACGGGTCCCACGCTCAGCCCTCCCTGGCAGTCACAATGCTCTTCTATCTTGCAGGGGCTTGAAGACAGTTACCACGCGCTCCGCCACAGGCTCGTAGCAGCAGGCCTCTCGAAAGGAGATCCGGGTACGATAAGTCCGTGTGTCCCATCCCTGGATGTTGCCGTGTGAAGGATTTATGACTCTGCGCTCTGAGCAAACTCTGGGCATTAATCTTCCAAGCAGACGCCCTCCCATATTCCCCGGGCAGTGCAGGTCTCAGAAAGTGCAGCTTCCATAGGAATCCATAAATCAGGCCCTGCTTACCCTGCATTTCTGTCTCAAGCAGCATCCTTCAAGCTATCCCCCTGTCTGTCCCCCGCCTGTGTTCCTCTATTGCGACTCCTGCATCTTTCTCTCTGCCTGATTATACCACAGTGAGACCACACAGAAGCCTTCCGCTGATTACAAGCCTGCCTTATTCAGAGCTCATATTGGTATAGTTTGTAGTGTGGCTGGCTCTTGCCAGTATGCCGCCTCTACCTCCTCCTTATAATGTTATCAGGCCTCCTCACATTATACAGACTTTGTATTGCAGGGTTACAGCCGCTGTACCACAGGATTCAAAGGAAGATAGTGATCCATTTCATTGATCATACAGAGTGGAGTTACAGCATTCACCCTGCTCTGCAACTCACACAGGGGTCAGGGAAGTTACAGCAGGGCTAGTCTGCAGGATTCGATTACATTATCGTATTATGGAAATCTGACTGGAATGATAAATGAGTGATTGTTTCGTGGGCTGTTCAGTGGTTCGCCACAAGGCAGGGGGGCTCAACTCCAGTCCTTAAGACCCCGTCCCCAACAGGTCAGGTTTACAGAATATCCCAGCTTCTGCACAGGTGGCTCAATCAGTCCCTGCTTCAGCACAAGTGGGGGGTGGGGGTGGATGTACTTCCAAAATCAGGCAGACAACTCGATTTGTCAGTTATATTAGGAATTTATATTGCGCTGCGTAGAATTTTGTAGGCACTATAACAGGAGACTAGCAGAATGTTATTTGCTACATTGTAACGTGTCCTATAACCGCTCCCTACATCTCTCGCTGACACACAAGTTGCGTAAGGAGACACATTCGACAGGTATACCTTGATAACTGACGTGTTAATACCCTTTTTTAGTATCAATGTAGGGGCAATTAGACACTATTCTGAGCTTTGTATTAATCATTCACATTGTTGTCGGGAACAAGAAGCAAAATGAAATGTTTTCTGGTCATGAGCCAATACTAGGATTTAAACCCCCCCAGTGGTCTCTGTGTGATGCACGTTAAAGCAGAGTTTTGTGTTTTTCAGGGCTGTTTTTTACGTGAAAAGGCCCAACTCTCCTTTGCTTCACCCCAGCAGGTGACGCAGAGCTGATTTCCATGCAGACTGCCAAGAGATTTATCGGAGACAGTCTTATCGCAAATTCCACTGATAAGATTATTATTTTTTAAGTCCAGTAATGTTGCCCGGAGGGACTTACCACCCATATTAATTTCCACTTCTTTCGGGGTATTAAATAAAATATTAAAAAAAAAAAAAAACAGTGAGCAGGGAAAATGTGCATATTTTACGGGGCAGAAATCGTTGCCAAATAAATGTGCGGGGAAACGTGGTTAATCTCTTCCGTCCGTGTGTAAGTGGCTGTATTGTGCTTTTATTTCTGTGCGGTTGTGAACCTGTCTGTGTAATAATGTTTGTGGGCGCCCGTACTGATCTCACTTCTTGTCCCCAGATATCGCCAGGCTCCTTACAGACAAGGGCTAGATCTGCACAGACCTGTTTTGTCGTGATCCGTGGGAACCCAGCTGATTTTGGAGGGATCTGCCCTTACCTCGGGATCAGAGGCCTAACGCCAGACATCTGATCACATCCTCTACCCACCGTGTTCCAGCCTCACCCCTCCCAACACCTTCTGACCCGCAAAACCATACCAAATGTACAGAACTGTGGGTATAGGATATAAAGAAATTTATTTAGCCATTTACATGAGTGCAGAAACGAAATGAGATGTATTTATTTGTCTGATTCAAGGCACATTTTTGTGGCAGACTTATCCCAGCGTAGTATTTGAGATTGGGTGTATTAAACAGAGAGCCTGCCATTCATGCTGAGCTCTCCTGCCAGATTCACCCTTTCCGAGGCTGCTGTAACGTGCCCATGCAGGAGGCTGCCCTTACAGGGCATATCGTGCCACCCTCCCCTGCGTGCAGAGGTTAAAGGGTAGGGAAGGGTTCATGCCAGTTACATTAACACCAAATAGACACGTAGCAGCTGTCTATAGTTTTGATGCTGCTTGTTCTCCAATCCACCAGCACAGGTTGCCAAAAACACTACTGAACCTGCCATACCCCCCCCCCCCCCCCCCTGCTGAGACAAGCACAGGTACCACAAACATGTTTAGGGCCAGTAGTAAACAGTCGCCTGATTGCTTGACTCTTTATTGCACTGACGGTGCCAAGGTGCTCTCGGCTGACTTTATAACCCCCTCTCCCTCACCCTTCCTCCTGAGACTGGAGATCAGATTCAGGGCCTCAATCCATCACCAGCCCTGGCTGCTTTCCACACCACCAGCAAGTTTCCCCCTGTGCACTGCCAGCATCAGCGAGACCCCCTCACCGAGCTGCGCGAGGGACGGCTGCTCCCCCCTCTCTGAAAGCCGTCCCAAAAATTCCTGTGTGACGAGCGGATTTGGAGCGGAAATTGTCCATCTGTTCTGTGAGCGTCGCCAGCAAACGCCACTTACAGTCATAGTATAGCTGTTTCACTGAACCACCTTGCAGAGATCATCTGGGAACCTTTAGCAGGGCATACACTACAGGGTCACGTGTTACTGGGTAGACTATTGCTTAGATAAGGGGCCCGGGTGGTATAAGGAGGCAACACTTCAGATGTACAGGTAATGCGTGCCCACAATCATCCCGCACTTCTGTCGGCGGCAGAGAATTCATTCATCTGATAGATTTGCACCAGTGAATGTGAACAAGGTTTCGCCGATGGGCCTTTCTAGGCATTGCAGGGTCAGCCAGCACTCACTTTCTCTGCCACTGCATTAATAGCTCATGCCACGTTTACCAGCGCACGCCACACCAGTGTCACAATACTACCGCCCTGGCGGCAGAGATTGGAACCCATTGCCTCCAGCTAGCTTAGACATGCCAGCTCTGCTGTTGTTTAGAGGGGACCACTCGGATAAAGAGCTGCAAGAGGTTTTTAGCATTTTATTAGAGCGGCGGAAAGTGGGTGAGACAGCGGGGCACGGTGCCCCTGTGCTTTTAGCTCTGAGCCTCCACGGCTGAATATATGCTGTGTGTTACCAGTCCAGATATGGAAACTGGCAGAATGGCCAGACGTTTCTCACTAAAGGGAGTTTGCTGCACTCTCTCTGTATTACTTGTATAAAAAAAAATAAACTTCCAGTTGTATTTACTTTGTACATCAATAATGTTATCTTTAACACAGGCTAAAAACAAGATTTGGATGTATTCTTTACAAAGACGTCTGTATTAATATTCATATCCTGCATTTTTACTGATCATGTTTGGGGGGAATATAATTCCCCAGATGTATGCTTGTGAAATAGCTCTTTTTATGCATTCTCGCTCATAAGGTTGTATGTTTCTGGATGGAAATATCGCTTATTTGAAGATATTTTTTTTTTTTTTTTGAGGGGGATATGGGAGACGGGGAAGGAATTTTCTGATATTAAATAAGCTTACAGAAACCAGAGTCCCTGCGTATTTCTTTGTTTCACGTTTATTTTCCTGGAGACCTTTTTACTGTAAAAGATTAGAAAACTGAGTGCCAGCCAGCACAATGATTACAAAAAATAACCACTTATGTATTGAGCCCACAGGGCTTAAAAAGTAGCAACACGGCGCCCAGTTAAACATTGGGGGACAGATCTGTGCCTTTGTTTTTAGGCAGTTTTATATTGTCTCAGTGATTTGAACAGAGAAGCGAGAGAGTTGTCCTTAAGAATACACCCTTTTATTAGAATAAGCTTAACTGTAATTAAAAATAGTTCTGTGCTCCTCCCCCATCGTACACACTTTTACTGCTGCTATCTAGTATAATGGAGGGGGGGGGGGGTGATCCTCCCCACATTGTGGCTCTTTCCTGATCACTAATCATATCGGGGTCATCTCTGCGTTGGGGAAATCATTCCCTAACTAGGTATAATTGGCAAAGACGGGAATGCAGTTGTGCGGTTAACACCAGAGGGCACTGATGATATAAACGGAGTAAGCCGTACACAGAGATTGAATAGGAAAATACGTGGAATTCCACCTTGCTAGGCATCCAGTGGAAGGGACTCGCAGAACAATGCTAAAGTTACCATGTATAAACCCCTAAGAGAAGAGCCATCTACTGTATATTAAACCGGTTTGCTGTGAAAGGTGATGTCCTAGGATCAAATTGAACATGCTGGTAATTTTTTCTTGAACCTGTGCTGTTATTATGTCACAAACATTAATGATGGAAACGTAGCATTGGATGGTAGATAAGAGCCACGTGTAACCCCGTGTCTGCCCATTTTCCTATCTGTTGATCCTTGGCTTTCATATTTAGGATTTAGCCATATGTATTTATTTATTTATGATTTATTTATAAAATATTTTACCAGGAAGTAATATATTGAGAGTTACCTCTCGTTTTCAAGTATGTCCTGGGCACAGAGTTAAGACAAACAATACATGTTATATGTATATCCCAAGCATGTTTGAATTCCCTTACTGTATTAGCGCTTAACCTCCTCTGCTGGGAGAATATTCCCCGAATGTACCACCCTTTTAGTGAAGAAGTACTAGCTCACATTTACCCTAATCCTGCCACTCTCCAGCATCGGAGAATGGCCTCTTGTTCAAGCTCTCCCTTTTCTTTGGAATATGCTTCATTCTTGTACTTTGTTGATAGACATTTTCAAATATATCAAGGGATTCATCTCCCCTTTCTCTTCTATCCACTAAACTGTACATATTAAGGTCATACCGTATTTCCTGATAACTCTTACAATGTAGATCATGCGCAATCTCTAATTTATTTACACCCGTCCTGAGAGCTTGTCTCACCAATAATCTATAAAGTGGCATCACCCTCTTTTCTGATGCTAATACTTCTCCCTATTCACCCCTCATCCTGCTACTAATACCTCTCCCTATACACCCTAACATCCCGCTGCTAATACCTCTCCCTATACACCCTAACATCCCGCTGCTAATACCTCTCCCTATACACCCTAACATCCCGCTGCTAATACCTCTCCCTATACACCCTAACATCCGCTGTTTTTCTAATACCTCTCCCTATACACCCTAACATCCCGCTGCTATAAATACCCTCTCCCTATACACCCTAACATCCCGCTGCTAATACCTCTCCCTATAGCAACCTCTAACATCCACGCTGCTAATACCTCTCCCTATACACCCTAACATCCCGCTGCTAATAACCTCTCCCTATACACGCCTAACATCCGCTTCTATATCCCTATACACCCTAACATCCGCTGCTAATATCTCTCCTATACCACCAACATCCGCGCTGCTATACCGCTTCCCTATACACACCCCTAACATCCCGCTGGCTAATATCTCACCTTATACACCCTACATCCCGCTGCTAATACCTCTCCCTATACACCCTAACTCCCGCTTCTAATTACCTCCTCCCTATACACCCTAACATCCTGCTGCTAACCGCTCTCTATACACCGTAACATCCCACTGCTAATACCTCTCCCTATACACCCTAACATCCCGCTGCTAATACCTTTCCCTATACATCCTGCTGTTAATACCTCTCCCTATACACCCTAACATCCGCTGCTAATATCTCTCCCTATACACCCTAATATCCGCTGCTAATATCTCTCCCTATACACCCTAACATCCCGCTGCTAATACTTCTCCCTATTCACCCCTCATCCTGCTACTAATACCTCTCCCTATACACCCTAACCATACCCGCTGCTAGACCGTCTCCCTATACTCCCTAAACCTCCCGCTGCTAATACCTCTCCCTATACACCCTACACCATCCCGCTGCTAACCTCTCCCTATAAAAAAACACCCTAACACCACCGCTGCTAATTGCCTCTCCCTCCTATACAAACCCTATAACCCACCGCCCGCTGCTAATACCCTCTCCCCTATACAACCCTAAAACCCGCTGCTAATACCTCTCCCTATACACCCTAACATCCCCTGCTAATTACCTCTCCCTATACACCGTAAAACTCCCGCTGCTAATCCTCTCCCTATACACCTCACATCTGCTGCTTATCCTCTCTCTATACAACCCACATCCCTCTGCTAATACCTCTCCCTATACACCCTAACACCCACCCCTGCTTCTAATACCTCTCCCTATACAAACCCCTGCTGCTAATACCTCTCCCTAGTACACCCTAACATCCTTCTCGATACCTCTCTACCTCTCCCTATCCACCCTACACATCCGCTTGCTAATACCTCTCCCTATACACCCTAACATCTCGCTGCTAATACCTCTCCTTACACACCCTAACATCCCGCTGCTAATACCTCTCCCTATACACCCTAACATCCCGCTGCTAATACCTCTCCCTATGACACCCAACATCCTGCTGTTACATACCTCTCCCTACTCCACCCTAACATCCCGCTGCTGCTAATACCTCTCCCTATACACCCTACATCCACTGCAATACCTCTCTATTCACCCCAACATCCCACTCTGCTAAAACACTCCCCTAACACCCTACCCAACATCCGTGCTAATACCTCTCCCATACACCCACACCTAACTCCTGCTGCTAATACCCTCTCCCATACCCCAACATCCGCTGCTAATACTTCTCCCTATACAGTGGGGGCCCGCTTTTGACATTCCGCCAATACGCGGTACTGTTTCATGACTGCAGTCATGTTTCACGCATGCACAGAAGGGGCCACGGTACCGCGCATGCGTAGAAGGGGCCGCCAGTCGCGCATGCGTAGAGGTGCCGCCGAGTCCACTGCATCTGCAGAAGGGGGATGCCGAGTCCACCATCACATGCGCAGAAGGGGGATGCCGAGTCCACTCATGCGCAGAAGGGGGCTGCCGAGTCCGCCATGACGCAAAGTGGCTGCCGAGTCCGCGCATGCTAGAAGGGACACCCCGAGTCCGCGCATGCGCAGAAGGGGCCGCCGAGTCCGTCTATGCGTAGAAAGGGCCGCCGAGTTCCGCTCATGCGTAGTAAAGGTGCCGCCGCGGTGCGTGCGATGCGTAGAAGGGGCCGCGAGTCTGCGCATGCGCGAAGGTGCTGCCGAGAGAGGAGAGACGGGAAATCATGGTGGACCTGTTTTTTGGTGATTTCCACTTTTCGGCGGCGGCCTGGAACCGACCCACCGAATGAGTGTCAACCCTCTTGCAGATCTTTGTCTTGCCTGCAGAAATACATACTTCCTCCCCCCCCCCCCCACACCAAATCATTTGTAATGTCCCTAATAAAGATATAAAGAGCACCCAGTCCCAGTACATAAAATGAGGCACTCCACTGGTTACATTCCCTTACTCGAATGTTCTCTCCCTTTACCACAACCTGTTGCCTATCCTTAAACCAATGTCTTCTCCAATCTACACTTTAGGGTTCAATCCCAAACATTGCAACTTGTGTATCAGTCTTCTATGGGCCCAGCCTTACAAAATCTAGCTATGCTCAAATCTGCTGTACACTCCTGCCCCACCCTGGATCTTCGTCACCCAGTCAAGAAAATTAATTTAATTTGTTTGAACATGATGCATGGGATCTTGAAGGTATTGGATTTTGAAGTCATCAGTTCTATCTTTCAGCAATGTATTCATAAATTTCTCCACAGCGGGTGTCAGACTCACGTCACTGCTTAGGTTACCTGCCTCTTCCCGGCTTTCCTTTTCGTGAAGTGGGATACACGCTTTCCCTTCTCCAGTTATCTGTACTACACCTGTTAATAGTGATTGGTTTTAATAGATCTCTTAAGGTTTTACCACCCCCCTAGCTCTTTTAATACCTGGATGTCTGTATTCACCTGGCCCCTTCATTTGTCCACGTTCAGGTTTGAAAGTTCCGTCGGACTTCTCCTCTTTAATGGTCCTTTGTCAACCTCCTGCCATTTACATTCTGTTACCCAACTGTGTTCCCTCCCCCTCACCTTCAAACTGTGAAATCATTATTACGGTGGTTAGCTCATAGCTGCTGCGCCCTTCTGGCTTTTTTTTCATACTATTCCTCCTTTTGTTTTTCTCCTTTCGCTTATATACCTAAAGTAAAGGCTTCGTCCCCGTCTTTACTGACTGAGCAACCTTTCTCTCGTGCTGTGCTTTTTCACATCTCTTTTCCCTTAGCCTCCTTATGATGCCTTACCTAGTTCTCCATCCTCCTACCCTCTGAGTTCTGCTTCTGTTTCCAACCTGTCTTTTTAGCTTTTATCAACACCAGCCACCTCCTTTGAGAACCATATCGGCTTCTTTGCTGTTATTTTTTATTAACCCACATTTTATGATGTGCCTATGAACGTACTTTTCGTTATGGTCGATTTTTATGCCACATGTACATATAAATATCCACTGTCCTACTCTGAACCGTATTGAATGCTGCAATAAATGAAAGATAGCTTTTCTTTTTATTATTGATGTGACACAATGGCTTTCACAAAGTAAGTCTCCAAAAGTCTAATGGTAAAAAGCATGAAAAACAAATATCAGCAGAACATCTGCATTCAATGTATCCTTGCATGCAGGCCTCACCCATACGTGGAGCGCGTCCCCTCCTCCAAGTTCCCCAAGAAACACACAAACAACTACGTAGGTATGATAACCGGTCAAAGCTTTATTATAACAGCAACATATTAAACCACAAATTAACCGTATTAGGACCAGGCACGATTGCTCCCATTAACCAAGAGTTCAAGAGATACCTCAGCTCGTGCCCCATCGCCACAGACGGACTGCCCGGCCACATGAGAAAATGCCATACGGAAAGAAACCACCATTCCATATCTATATGAATTGTATCGATTATTATATCATTATTGTATGAACACTTTACGGCAGATACTTCAATTCCACTGTGATTATTAGGGTTAATATCCCAATGGTATACAACAGGCCGCACAAACTCCAGTCCTCAGAGGGTCGCAAACAGGCCATTTTAGGATATCCCTACTTGAGCACAGGTGGCTCATCTAGTGGCTCAGTCATTTGAACCAGCTGTGCTGAAGTAGGCATATCTGAAAACCTGGCCTGTTTGCGGCCCTCGAGGACTGGAGTTTGCAGGCCTGGTGTAAGGAGCCCGTGTAATATTCACTGTCCTGATGAAGCACGTTTTCGTGCGAAACGCGTTGACAATTGTAGCCTTTGGGTTGTGGTCGGTTGATTGCGGCAGTGGTCGGCAGCATTCCGGATTATGACTTCCATGATCCTATCTACAATTCCCTCCGGATTCCCGTTACCTGCCCAGCCGCCGTCAACACCCACTGTTACCTGCCTCTTTGTAAGTTTTTGATGGTATTTTGTACTAGCTAACCTACTTCTGTATACCCCTCGTGCGCTTGTCTTATTTCTATTTCATTGGACACCCTGTACAGGAGTAATTTGGGCTTGCGGAGCGCCTTATTTGGACTGAGCTGCCAGGGGGCTCATTCCACTCAAAACCAACAGCAACAGGTTTGATGCCGGCAAGAGGACACTCCCTCGTTTGTGTTGTGTGTGTGTGTGTGTTTCCACTGTATTCCAGTTGTGGTTGAAAGAACAGTACACAAATACACCCCCCACCCCCCCCCCCCCCCCCCTTCCCTAGCGATCCATGCCTTGAGAGTGATTAGTAAGTTTTTAATAACAGTCTCACAACTGCAATCCCCGATGCTTCCCTTTAATTGCAGCTGAGAGAGTCAGGTAACCAGCTCCTCATGCTTCTGTCTGGCTCCAGTAGGAGACCTGCTCCTGCAGGATTTCACTGCTTTTGCTAAAGCACCTTCACTGTTAAACAAAGGGAATTAAAGCGCCGTTCGGGGTCCGCTCCTGTTTAATAACATCCCCCCCTAGTATCTATCTCGTTCTTCTCAGACAACGTGTTTATTATGACAATTCTCACTGCTGGATTTCTCTCACCACCCAATTTGCCCTCCACTAACAGGTTTTTATCCCATGTAACATGAGACGGTCTGGTGAATTCGAGTTCACTGGTTTTTGATCAGTAAAATTCTTGCGTCCGTTTTACTGGGAGCAGACGCGCACGTTGTGGCGTTGTGTCCATTCTCCTTCCCTCTTCCCCCTCACCGTGACCCAGAGACGACATCTTTCTGCTTTCCCGCTCATTACTTCAGAAATGATTTTCCGTCACGTCCTCCTCTCCTGCCGAGCAGTCAGATAGAGCTACGTGCGGACGGCGAGGAGCCCTGTTTATATAAACACCAGAGGTTGGCAAACGCGGGAACCATTACAGGTGAGGCAGACGCAGAGCCGGATATTACCACAGATTCCAGTTGGTTATGTGCCGGCTCTTCTGGTTCAGTTTGCAAAGTTTGGTAAAGATTTCTTTCCTGTTATGGGAAGTCGATTTCCGTGATATTCATGGAAAATCTCGTATTTAACAGGGCCATTTACCCGGATCCGTTCTCCGCAGTGCAAAGGTCGAGCAATTATCAGGGGAGGGTGATTTTGTCTGTGAGGATGTTATGAATAATGATGAGTTGCTGATGCTTGGGCGAATATCTGCGGTCTCTGGACCACATTTTCTTCTATGCGTGAAAGTTTCACACACACTTCATGTGTACAGAGGTTTGGGATGCTCTGTGCATGTGAAGAAGAGACCTTTGAGGTTTGGAAAGCTCTGTGCATGTGAAAGAAGTGACCTGTGAGGTTTTGGAACAGCTCTGTGCATGTGAAGAAAGACTTGTAAGGTTGGGAAAGCTTTGTACTTTTGAAGAAGAGACCCGTGAGGGTTGGAATACTCTGTGCAGTGAAGAAGAGACCGTGGGGTTTGGGATGCCTCTGTGCATGTGAAGAAGAGACTGTGAGGTTTGGAAAGCTCTGTACTGTGAAGAAGAGACTTGTAGGTTGGGAAGCTTTGTACTTTGAAGAAGAGACTCGTGAGGTTGGAAACTCTGTGCATGTGAAAAGAGCATTTGAGTTTTTGGAAGCTGTGTACCATGAAGAAAGAGACCTGTGAGGTTTGGAAAGCTCTGGACATGTGAAGAAGACTTGTGAGGTTTGGAAAGCTTTGTACTTTTGAAGATAGGACCTGTGAGGTTGGAAAGACTCTGTACTGTAGAAGAAGAACCTGTGAGGTTTGGAAAGCTCTCTAAAGATCCAAGCAGTCCCTGGATATGGAGTAAGCTCCCCTCCCCTCTACTCTCCCAGTGTCCCAAATGCCAACATCACAAATAGAGAATAAAACACACACAGGGATAGAAGGCAGCCCCCTTTTTATTAAACAATATAATCACAATCCAACCCCCTCCACCAGTGTGCTCGTTCATTCGGTCAATTCCAAAAAGTCATTGACCAAGCCGGGCACTACCGGCGGGCCGTTTTGCCTTCAGACCCCAGGAAACTGCATGTTTAAATGAGCCCCACCCACTCGCCATTTCGAGCCCCACCGGGCCTTCCCGACCACGGAGCCCCGTCTGGCAAGGTTACCACACTTACCACCGACAATAATGGGCAATTTTAACTTATCCAGACATTGACTGGGGCACTGAGATTAGCGGTTACAACAAAAGGAAACAGGTTTTTGGGGGCGCTTAAAAAGACAATTACCCAAATTATTGAGGAATGAACCAGGGGAGGGGCAGTACTGCGATGATTGGTCATCAATACCTTAGAAGTCATAGCAAATATTCAAATCCTGGAACATTTGGGTAACATGTATCATAACTGGTCTCATTTGAATAAATGATCAAAAACAGATTACTTGGGTTCAACAAGACCTAAACTTTAGAAAGGCAGATTTTAATAACCTGAGGTCTAATCTAGTAGTATACAACGGGATATGTTTTTGCAGGGAAAATGTAGAAGATCAATGGGCAGTCTTTAAAACATTGTTAGAAAAGCACACTTGCCATTGTATACCCTTGGGAATAAAGTAAAAAGAATAAGTCAAACCAAATGTGGCTAAATACTGTAAACAGGTAGGGGACGAAAATGGACAAATAGGAAGGCGTTTAGATTATTTAAGTCAGACGGGACAGAGACATCATATCAGAATTATAAGGAATGTGAACAAAAGTTGCAAAAGGCAATCAAATTAGCAAAAATGGATAATGCAAAAATGATTGCAATTGAAAGTAAGACAGCCCTAAAAGTTCTTTAAGTACTAATAACAAAATAATAGAAAATAAATATAGGACCCTTTCAGTGTGAGATGGGCAGGTAGATTATTGGAGATAAGGAAAAAAGCAGATGTATTAACACATTTTGCCTCTGTGTTTCCAGAGAAGAAGCACAGTTCAATAGCAGCCACAACCCCATATAAATGAACATTGGTTTACTGAGAAGAAGTTTCATAGGTGCTTGAATAAACGCCCCCTCCCCCCCCCATTCACACCTATACTAACTCAGCAACGCACCGCTGCCAAGTTGTGCCCCGACGTGGAGGACAGGATCTTCTGTCCCTGGCAAAATGAATGAGGTTCCAGCTGTACCCACCGCAGACCCTCACCCCTCCCCTCGCCCCACCACGAAAACTCCCCCTGGTTCCCTGACGCAATCCTAGGTTTCCCATACGGACGCACCGCCAGTTCTCTTACTCTGCCCAGGGACTAAGCAAAATCAACCGATGATCCATGATGTTCCCCTAACGCAAAACTTAGAGCCACAGAAGCTCAATACCAACTCCATCATTGACAGTCCCCAAGTCCAGATCTCTACTATCTCGGGTGCCGCAGACTGATCATGCCACATGATCAGCCACTGATCAGCCACGCCGGGACATAAATGCCCTAAAAACACCCACCCTCCTTCTGGGGAACAAACCAAGAGGGGAAATCCTCAAGTCCGTCAAAAAGAAGCGGAGGAGAGGAACAGGCCACGCATCCTTCCATAACTCCACCTCCTTCTGCACTATCTCGCTGGCCATCTGCCCTTCTCCATACCCAGCCTCAATTTTCCGCCTCTGGGGAATTGACTGGGGGAGTGACCTGCACCTCGGGGGGGGGGGGGGAGGGAGTGAACCCACACCTCATGGAGCGAGTGAACCGCACCTCGGGAGGGGGGGGGTGAACCGCACACTGGGAGGGGGGGGTGAACCGCACCTCGAGCAGGAGGACCTGCACCTTGGGCAGGAGTAACCCGCACCTGGGGCAGGAGTGGACCGCACCTGGACAGGAGTGTACCCACAACCTTGGGCAGGAGTAACCGCACCTGGGGCAGGAGTGGACCGCACCTGGACGATGGAGTACCCACACCTTGGGCAGGAGTAACCCGCCCCTTGGGCAGGAGTGACCGCACCTGGGAAACGGAGTGACCCGCACCTGGGCGGTCACCACAACCTGCAGGCGTCACCACACCTGGGACAGGAGTGACCCACACCTGGGGCAGGAAGTGACCGACCTGGGACAGGAGTGACCGCACCTGGACAGGAGTGACCCGCACCTGGGCGGAGTGACACGAACACTGGGACGGAGTGACCCGTCACCTCGCAGGAGTGACCCACACCTCGGGCAGGACACACCTGGGACAGGAGTACCACACCTGGTCAGAGTAAACCCCACCTGGGGCAGGAGTTACCCGCACCTGGGACCGAGTGACCCGCACCCCGGGGGGCAGGAGTCACCACACCTGGTGGCAGGAGTCAACCCACACCTGGGACAGGAGTGACCCCATCACTGGGCAGGAAGTGACCGCCTCCACCATGGGACAAGGAGTGACCGCACCTGGGACAGGAGTGACCACACCTGGGGCAGGAGTGAACGCACTGGGACAGGAGTGACCCGCACATGGGACAGGAGTGACCGCACGCTGGGGCAGGAGGACCGCAACCTGTGACAGGAGTACCGCACCTGGGACAGAGTGACCGCACCTGGGAAAGGAGTTGACCCGCACCTGGGGCAGGAGTGACCCACCGACAGGAGTGAACCCGACCGTCGGGCAGGAGCTGACCCACCACTGGGAAGGAGTGACCCACACCTACAGGTCATCACCCCATGAAGGACCCCCTCCCTGCCTCCCCTCCTCCGTCTCCTCTGAGCTGCGCCGTGGCCCTCGTCTGCGCCCGACAACTGCTCCCCACTCCCTCCGCGCAACCTCCTGGCCTGTACCTGCCCAATCGCGGCTACTGCCCCAGACGGCTCTTCCCTTCCCACGGGAACAGGTCGCCCTCGGGCGACCATTTGACCCGCCCGTCTCGGCACTGCTACAGGCACGTACCTGGTGCTGAAGCCACCCCACTACAACGTCCAGCGCTCTGCCATGTAGCCGGGTCCATAGCTCCGTCAAGGGACAGTGATGAATAACCCGCGCTACATGCCCCTAAAATACCTGTCCCTGCCCCTCCCCCAACTAATCTCCCCTGCCTCCGAAGGCAGTAGGGGGGGGGGGGGGTAGAGGCCAGGGAGACGGCACCCCCGATTCAAACGGAAGAGCGCCACGTCCCCATGGATCAGGATGCCCAGATGCCGTGGGCGCAGTTACAATGTTCAGTACATTGTAGAGTTCTGCAATACTATGTACATTGACCGCTTAATATGCTTGCTGACTACATAGCTGAGGCTAGTGTTGTATGGGTAATGCACAAGTTTCAGAATCGGAACAGCTGCCAGGCATCAATAAAAGTTCTGGAAGTACAAACTGGTTGTGTGTTTTCCGTCTGTGAGTGCTGTCTGTGTGCTTTGTGTGTAGAATCTGTGTCTGTGTAATGTGTATCTTGTGTGTAGTGTTGTGTCCGGTGGGTCGTGTCTTCGTTTAGTGGGTTGTCTATATTGTTGCTGTGTTGTGTAGCTGTGGTTGCCTTGGTCGTGTGTGTGTTGTTTGTGCTGATTCGTGTGTTAGTGTATGTGTGTCTGTGGGTCTGTCTGTGTCGTGTGGTTATTGATGTGTCTGTTGTGTGTAGTGTTTGTGTGTGCCCGTGTGTCCGGTGTCATGTATGTGTCTGTGTAATCGTGTTTATGCCATAAATAAAAAGATATGGAAGCCCCTGCACCACTTTCGTAACAAATCAAGTATCACTTATATCTGGGCATATCAGCATGTTTATAACCCTAGGTGTCTCTGATGCAACCGCCTTAGAAATGTTCGTTGCTTGATACACTACAACACTATAATATATGCGATGTATACACCGCAATGTTCTGCCACTTGGCTTGCTCCCCGCCTCAATGTCTGCGCTCCGGTATGTCTCTTATCCACCCGGTAATGCTAGCGTTTATCCCCCCGGTAATGTCTCGTGATCCATGTATGTATCGTACCCGCTAATGCTGGTTAACGGTAGTCTGCGTTTATTCCCCGGTGGTAAGTTCGCGTCTTACCCCGGGCTGTCTCTTTATACCATCCCCCGGTATTATCGTTATCCGGTGGTATCTGTTATCCCACAGTAATGGTCTGATCGTTTATCCCCACGTAATGTCTCTGCGTTATACCCTCGGTAATGTCTGCGTTTATTTCCCCCGGTAATGTCTGCGTTTTATCCTGGTAAGTCTGCACGTTTTATCCCACTGGTCACTGTCGGCTTATCCAACCACGGTAATGTCCTTTGTGTATGTATCTCCGGTCGTCTGCGATCCACCGGTAATGTCTGCGTTTATACCTCCCACCGTATAGTCTGCGTTTATCCCTGTAATTGCTCTACCACGGTTAATGTCTGGCGTTTATCTCCTCACCCCGCGTTCCACTTGGTATCCCCTGGCGTTTATATCAGGATACCCTGTAACCCCGTCAGGTACCCGTAGTCTGCGGTTTATCCCTTTGGTATGTCTGCGTTTTTCCCCATCCCCTTTTTAGTTATACTTACTCACAGGTCCCTGTCGTTTATTCCCACCGGTAACTACGTCGGCGTTTATCCCCCCACCCCGTATGTCTGCGCTGTTTTATTACCCGCCCGTACTGTCTGCGTTTATCCCCCGGTAATATGTACTGCGTTGATCCCGTAGGCTTCCCGGTAATGTCCTGACGTGTTATCCCCCTGGTAATGCTGCGTTCTATCCCCTGGTACTGTCTGCGTTCTATCCCCACGTAATGTCTCGCGTTTATCCCGGAATGTTGCGTTTGATGTCCTTATCCCCCGTCCGCGTATTATACTCGTAATGTACTGCTATTCACCGGAATATTGTGTTTGTATACCCCCGGTAATGTCTGCGTTTATAACAACCCCTCCCCCCGGCCTGTCTGCGTTTATCCCCGTGTAATGGTTCTGCGTTTATCCGTCCCCCCGGTGGATGTCGTGCGTTTATCCCCGTTAATGTCTGCGTTTATCCCTCGGTATGGTCTGCGTTCTATCCCACCCGGTAATGTCTTGCGTTTTATTCCCAAGGTAACTCGGTCTGCCGTGTTATCCCCCTTTCTGCTGCGTTTATCCCGAATGTCTGTTTATTCACTGGTAATCGTCTGCGTTTATCCCCGTTATTTGGTTACCCGGTAAGTGTCTGCGTTTATACCCCCGGTAATGTTGTCTGCGTTTTATCCCAGTAGCTTCTGCTGTTATACCCGTGTTATGTCTGCGTTTATCCGCCTTAAAGATATTAAAGAGCACCAGTCCCAGTACATAAAATGAGGCACTCCACTGGTTACATTCCCTTACTCTGAATGTTCTCCCTTTACCACAACTCTGTTGCCTATCCTTAAACCAATGTCTTCTCCAATCTACCACTTTAGGGTTCAATCCCAAACATTGCAACTTGTGTATCAGTCTTCTATGTGGGCCAGCCTTACTAAAATCTAGCTATGCTCAAATCTGTACATCTACTGCCCCACCCTGATCTTCGTCACCCAGTCAAGAAAATTAATTTAATTTGTTTGACATGATGCATGGGATCTTGAAGGTTATTGGATTTTTGATAGTCATCAGTTCTATCTTTCAGCAATGTATTCATAAATTTCTCCACAGCGGGTGTCAGACTCACTGGACTGTAGTTACCTGCCTCTTCCCTGCTTTCCTTTTCGTGAAGTGGGATAACGCTTTCCCTTCTCCAGTTATCTGTAACTACACCTGTTAATAGTGATTGGTTAAATAGATCTCTTAAAGGTTTTACCAGCACACCCCTAAGCTCTTTTAATAACCTTGGATGTCTGTATTCCACCTGGCCCCATTCATTTGTCCACGTTCAGTTTTGAAAGTTCCAGTCGGACTTTCTCCTCTTTAAATGGTCTTTTGTCAACCTCCTTGCCATTTACATTCCTGTTACCCAACTGTGTTCCCTCTCCCCCTCACCTTCAACTGTGAAAAATCATTATTACGGTGGTTAGCTCATAGCTGCCGCCCTTCTGGCTTTTTTTTTCATACTATTCCTCCTTTTGTTTTTCTCCTTTCGCTTATATACCTAAGTAAAGGCTTCGTCCCCGTCTTTACTGACTGAGCACCTTTCTCTCGTGCTTGGGGCTTTTTCACATCTCATTATTTCCTTAGCCTCCTTATGCCTTACCTAGTTCTCCATCCTCCTACCTCTGAGTCTGCTTCTGTTTCCTAAAACCTGTCTTTTTAGCTTTTACAACACCAGCCACCTCCTTTGAGAACCATATCGGCTTTCTTTGCTTGTATTTTTATTAACCCACATTTTATGATGTGCCTATATGAACGTACTTTTCGTTATGGTCGATTTTTATGCCCATGTACATTAAAATATCCACTGTCCTACTCTGAAAACGTATTTGATGCTGCAATAAAATGAAAGATAGCTTTTCTTTTTATTATTGATGTGACAAATGGCTTTCACAAAGTAGTTCCAAAAGTCTAATGGTAAAAAGCATGAAAAACAAATATCACAGAACATACTGCATTCATGTTATCCTTGCATGCAGGCCTCACCCATACGTGGAGCGCGTCCCCTCCTCCAAGTCCCCAAGAAACACACCAAACAACTACGTAGGAGGATAAACCGGTCAAAGCTTTATTATAACAGCAACATATTAAACCACAATTAACCGTATTAGGGACCCAGGCAGATTGCTCCATTAACCAAGAGTTCAAGAGATACCCTCAGCTCGTGCCCCCATCGCCACAGACTGCCCCGGCCACATGAGAAAATGCCATACGGAAAGAAACCACCATTCCATATCTATATGAATTTGTATCGATTATTATATCATTATTGTATTGACTACTTTTAACGGAGATACTTCAATTCCATCCACTTTGCATTATTAGGGTTAATATCCCCCCACCCAATGGTATACAACAGGCCTAGCACAACTCCAGTCCCTCGAGGGTCGCAACAGGCCAGGTTTTAGGATATACCCTACTTGGGCAACAGTGGCTCAATTAGTGCTCACATATTGAACAGCTGGGCCTGAAGTAGGCGATATCCTGAAAACCTGGCCCTGTTTGCGGCCCTCGAAGCTGGAGTTGGTGCAGGCCTGGGTTAAAGGAGGCCGTGTAATATTCACTTCCTGTGAAGCACGTGTTTTCTTGCGAAACGCGTTGACAATTGTAGCCTTTTGGTGTTGGTCGGTTGATTGCGGCAGTGGCGGCAGCATTCCGGAGATATGACTTCCATGATCCTATCTACAATTCCCTCACGGATTCCCGTTACCTGCCCAGCCGCCGTCAACACCCACTGTTACGGTACCCCGATGCCTCTTTGTAAGTTTTATGTGATGTATTTTGTACTAGCTAACCACTTCTGTACCCCCCCTCGTGCGCTTGTCTATTTCTATTTCATTGGACACACCTGTACAAGGATAATTGGCTTGCGGAGGCGCCTTATTGTACTGAGCTGCCAGGGGGTCATTCCCTCAAAACCAACAGCAACCAGGGTTTGAATGGGCAAGAGGACATACTCCCATCGTTTTTGTGTTGTGTGTGTGTGTGTGTTTTCCACTGTATTTCCTGTTGTGGTTGAAAGAACAAGTACACAAACTCCCCCCCCCCCCCAAAAACTCCCCCCCACGCCCCCCCCTTCCTAGCGATCCATGCCTTGAGAGTTGATTAGTAAGGTTTTAATAACAGTCTCACAACTGCAATCCCGATGCTTCCCTTTAATTGCAGCTGAGAGAGTCAGGTAACCAGCTCCTCATGCTTCTGTCTGGCTCCAGTAGGAGACCTGCTCCTGCAAGGATTTCACTGCTTTTGCTAAAGCACCTTCACTGTTAAACAAAGGGAATAAAGCGCCGTCTCGGGGTCCGCTCCTGTTTAATAACATCCCCCCTATTATCTCTTCCGTTTCTTCAGACGAGGTGTTATTAATGACAATTCTCACTGCTGGATTTCTCTTCACCACCCAATTTGCCCTCCACTAACAGGTTTTTATCCCATTAACATGAGACGGCTCTGGTGAATGTCGAGGTTCACGTTGGTTTTGATTACAGTAAAATTCTTGCGTCCGTTTTACTGGGAGCAGACGCGCACGTTGTGGCGTTGTGTCCAATTCTCTTCCCCCTCACCGTGACCCAGAGACGAAATCTTTCTGCTTTCCCGCTCATTACTTCAGAAATGATTTCCGGTCACGTCCTCCTCTCCTGCCGAGCAGTCAGATAAGAGCTACGTGCGGACGGCGAGGAGCCTCGTTTTATAAACACCGAGTTGGCAAACGCGGGAACCATTACAGGTGAGGCAGACGCAAGAGCCGGATATTAACCACAGATTCCAGTTGGTTATGTGCCGGTCTCTTCTGGTTCAGTTTGCAAAAGTTTGGTAAAGATTTCTTTCCTGTTTATGGGAAGTCGATTTCCGTGATATTCATGGAAAAGTCTCGTATTTAACAGGGCCATTTAACCCGGATCCGTTCTCCGCAGTGAGCAAAGGTCGAGCAAATTATCAGGGGAGCGGTGATTTTGTCTGGAGGATGTTGAATGAATAATGAGTTGCTGATGCTTGGGCGAATATCTGCGGCTCTGGACCACATTTTCTATCTTGCGTGAAAGTTTCACACACTTCATGTGTACAGAGGTTTGGGAATGCTCTGTGCATGTGAAGAAGAGACCTGTGAGGTTTGGAAAGCTCTGTGCATGTGAAGAAGAGACCTGTGAGGTTTGGAAAGCTCTGTGCATGTGAAGAAGAGACTTGTAAGGTTGGGAAAGCTTTGTACTTTTGAAGAAGAGACCCGTGAGGGTTGGAATACTCTGTGCATGTGAAGAAGAGACCTGTGGGGTTTGGGATGCTCTGTGCATGTGAAGAAGAGACCTGTGAGGTTTGGAAAGCTCTGTACATGTGAAGAAGAGACTTGTGAGGTTGGGAAAGCTTTGTACTTTTGAAGAAGAGACCCGTGAGGGTTGGAATACTCTGTGCATGTGAAAAAGAGACATGTGAGGTTTGGAAAGCTGTGTACACATGAAGAAGAGACCTGTGAGGTTTGGAAAGCTCTGTACATGTGAAGAAGAGACTTGTGAGGTTTGGAAAGCTTTGTACTTTTGAAGAAGAGACCTGTGAGGTTTGGAAAGCTCTGTACATGTGAAGAAGAGACCTGTGAGGTTTGGAAAGCTCTCTAAAGATCCAGCATGTCCCTGGATATGGCGAGTAAGCTCCCCTCCCCCTCTACCTCTCCCAGTGTCCCAAATGCCAACATCACAAATAGAGAAATAAACACACACAAGGGATAGAAGGCAGCCTCTTTTTATTAAAACAATAATAATCAAATAAATGCCAACCCCCTCCACCAGTGTGCTCGTTCATTCGGTCAAGTCCAAAAGTCATTGACCAAGCCGGGCACTAACCGGCCGTTTGGCGAGCTCAGACCCCAGGAACTCATGTTTAAATGAGCCCCACCCACTCGCCATTTCGAGCCACCACCGGGCCTTCCCGACCACGGAGCCCCGTCTGGCAAGGTTACCCACACTTACCCCGACAATAATGGGCAATTTTACTTATCCAGACATTGACTGGGGCAATGAGATTAGCGTTACAACAAAAGGAAACAGGTTTTTGGGGGCGCTTAAAGACAATTACCCAAATTATTGAGGAATGAACCAGGGGAGGGGCAGTACTGGATTTGGTCATATCAAACAATGTAGAAGTCATAGCAAATATTCAAATCCTGGAACATTTGGGTAACAGTGATCATAACATGGTCTCATTTGAAATAAATGATCAAAAAACAGATTACTTGGGTTCAACAAAGACCTTAAACTTTAGAAAGGCAGATTTTAATAAACTGAGGTCTAATCTAGTAGTAATACAATGGGATGATGTTTTTGCAGGGAAAATGTAGAAGATAAATGGGCAGTCTTTAAAACATTGTTAGAAAAGCACACTTGCCAGTGTATACCCTTGGGTAATAAGTATAAAAGAAATAAGTCAAAACCAATGTGGCTAAATACTGTAAACAGGTAGGGGAGGAAATGGACAAGAAGAGGAAGGCGTTTAGATTATTTAAGTCAGACGGGACAGAGACA
The DNA here is from genome assembly GCA_036426205.1 of Ascaphus truei. NCBI lineage: Eukaryota > Metazoa > Chordata > Amphibia > Anura > Ascaphidae > Ascaphus > Ascaphus truei. Next base: position 34,647 of record WSYH01003013.1, read on the forward strand.
TCATATCAGAATTATAAGGAATGTAACAAAAGTTGCAAAAGGGCAATCAAATTAGCAAAAAATGGATAATGCAAAAATGATTGCAATTGAAAGTAAGATCAGCCCTAAAAAGTTCTTTAAGTACCTTAATAACAAAATAATGAGAAAATAAAATATAGGACCCTTTCAGTGTGAGATGGGCAGGTAGATTATTGGAGATAAGGAAAAAGCAGAGGTATTAAACACATTTTTTGCCTCTGTGTTTACCAGAGAAGAATCAAGTTCAATAGCAGCCACAACCTCCATATAAATGAACAATTGGTTAACTGAGGAAGAAGTTCATAGGTAGCTTGAATAAACGCCCCCTCCCCCCCCCCTTCATCACCTATACTAACTCCAGCGAACGCACCGCTGCCAAGTTGTTGCCCCTGACGTGGAGGAACAGGATCTTCTGTCCCTGGCCAAAATGAATGAGGTTACAGCTGTACCCACCGCAGACCCCTCCCGCCCCACCACGAAAACTCCACCTGGTCCCTGCGCAATCCTAGGTTTCTCCCATACGGACGCACCGCCAGTCTCTTCTCTGCCCAGGGAATAAGCAAATCACCGATGATCCATATGTCCCTAACGGCAAAACTTAGAGCCACAGAAGCTCATACCAACTCCATCATTGGACAGTCCCCAAGTCCCAGAGCTCTACCGGGTGCCGCAGACTGATCAGCCACTGATCAGCCACTGATCAGCCACGCCGGGGACATAATGGCCTAAAAACACCCACCTCCTTCTTGGGAACAAACCAAAGAGGGGAAATCCTCAAGTCCGTCAGCGGAGGGAGAGGGAACAGGCCACGCCATCCTTCATAACTCCACCTCCTTCTGCACTATCTCGCTGGCCATCTGCCCCTGCTCCCTACCCAGCCTCAAGTTCCGCCTCTGGGGAAGTGACTGGGGGGAGTGACCTGCACCTCGGGGGGGGGGGGGGGGAGGAGGGACCCCCCCCCCCGGGGGGGCGGGTGAACAGCCTCGGGGGGGGGGGGGGGGAACCCCCCTTGGGGGGGGGGGGGGTGAACCGCACCTCGAGCAGGAGGGACCTGCACCTTGGGCAGGAGTAACCCGCACCTGGGGCAGGAGTGACCGCACCTGGGACAGGAGTGACCCACACCTTGGGCAGGAGTAACCCGCACCTGGGGCAGGAGTGACCGCACCTGGGACAGGAGTGACCCGCACCTGGGGCAGGAGTCACCACACCTGGGGCAGGAGTCACCACACCTGGGACAGGAGTGACCCACACCTGGGGCAGGAGTGACCGCACCTGGGACAGGAGTGACCGCACCTGGGACAGGAGTGACCCGCACCTGGGGCAGGAGTGACCGCACCTGGGACAGGAGTGACCCGCACCTCGGGCAGGAGTGACCCACACCTCGGGCAGGAGTGACCCACACCTCAGGGGTCATCACATGAGGCCCCTCCTGCCTCCCCTCCTCCGTCTCCTCTGAGCTGCGCCGGTGGCCTCGCCAGTCTGCCCGACAACTGCTCCATCCTCCGCGCACCTCCTCTGGCTGTACTGCCCAATCGCGGCTCTGCCCAGCGGCCTCTTCCCTTCCCACCGGAGAACAGGTGCCGCTGCGACCATTTGACCCCTGCCCGTCTGGCACTGCTAGCAGGCACGGTACCTGGTGCTGAAGCCACCCCTACACGGCCCAGCGCTTTGTCCTGTAGCCGGTCCATAAGCTCCGTCAGGGACATGATGAATAACCACGCGCTCCTGCCCCTAAATAACCTTCCCTGCCCCTCCCCCAACTACATCTCCCCTGCCTCCCGAGAGGCAGAGGGGGGGGGGGGGGAGAGGCCAGGGAGGACGGCACCCCCGATTAAAGGGAAGGAGCCACGTCCCATGGATCATGATGCCCAGATGCCGTGGGCGCAAAGTTAATGTCTCAGTAATTGTAGAGTTGCAATACTAATGTACATTGCCGCTTATATGCTTGCTACTCCATAGCTGAGGCTAGTGTTGTATTGTACTGCACAAGGTTCAGAAATCTGAAAGCTGCCAGGCATCAATTAAAAGTTTAGGAAGTACAAACTGGTGTGTGTGTCTGTCTGTGAGTGTGTCTGTGTGTCTTTGTGTGTAGAATTTGTGTCTGTGTATGTGTATCTGTGTGTAGTGTTTGTGTCCGTGTGTGTGTCTGTTTGTCTATATCTGTGTGTAGTGTTTGTGTCTGTTTGTGTGTCTGTGTGTGCTTGTGTCTGTGTGTGTCTGTTTGTCTGTATCTGTGTGTAGTGTATGTGTGTCTGTGGGTCTGTCTGTGTCTGTGTGTAGTTATTGTGTCTGTCTGTGTGTAGTGTTTGTGTGTGCCCGTGTGTCCGTGTGTCTATGTATGTGTCTGTGTATCTGTGTTTATGCATAAATAAAAAGATATGGAGCACTGCCAGGTAACAAATCAAGTATAAATTATATGCTGCAATTCAGCATGTTTATTACCACTAGGTGTCTCTGTGCAACCCTTATAAATGTATTCTCATTGATATCACTACAAACACTATATATATATGTGAATGTATCCCCCGGTAATGTCTGCGTTTATCACCCGGTAATGTCTGCGTTTATCCCCCGGTAATGTCTGCGTTTATCCCCCGGTAATGTCTGCGTTTATCCCCCGGTAATGTCTGCGTTTATCCCCCGGTAATGTCTGCGTTGATCCCACAGTAATGTCTGCGTTTATCCCCCGGTAATGTCTGCGTTTATCCCCCGGTAATGTCTGCGTTTAAGCCCGTAAAGTTTGCGTTTACCCCCCTAAAATGTCTGGAGTTTATCACCGGTAAATGTTGCGTTTTTGGTGTTTTTTTTTTTTCTTTATCCCCGGTATGTCTGCTGGTTTATACAGAGCCCGGTAAGGACACGCGCTTTATACCCACCTGTATGTCTGTGTTATGCCTCCCGGACGTATAGTCTGCGTTATCCCCGGTAATGTCTCGTTTTTTATGCCCCCGTAATGTCTGTGTTTATACACGGTAATTGTCTTGCGTTATCCCGGTAATGTCTGCTTTATCCCCGGTAATGTCTGCGTTTATCCCTGGTAATGTCTGCGTTTACCCCCGGTAATGTCTTGGTTTATACCCCCGGTAATGTCTGCGTTTATCCCCCTGCAGGTAATGTCGTGATCCCATGATAATGTCTGTGTTTATCTTTCCGGTTAATGTCTGCTTTTATCCCCCGGTAATGTCTGCGTTTATCCAGTAATTTTTTTGTTGATGTCTCGGTTGTATTACCGGTAATGTCTGCGTTTATCCCCCGATAATGTATGCGTTTATACCCCGGTAATGTCTGCATTTACCCCTTAATAATGACTGTGTTATCTCCCCCAGTAATGTCTGCGTTATCCCACACCGGGTAAGTCTGTGATGTCTGCATTTGGGTAATGTCTGCGTTTATCCCCCAGTAATGTCTGCTTTATCCCCCGTAATGTATGGTTTATTCACGGTAATGTCTGCGTTATCCCCCGCGTAATGTCTGTGTTTAGCCCCGTAATGTCTGCTTTTATCCCCCGGTAATGTCTGTGATTATCCTGCGGTAATGTCTGCGTTTATCCCCCAGTAATGTCTGCTTTTATCCCCCGGTAATGTATGCGTTTATCTCACGGTTAATGTCTGCGTTTATCCCCCGGTAATGTCTGTGTTTAGCCCCCAGTAATGTCTGCATTTATCCCCCAGTAATGTCTGTGATTATCCTGCGGTAATGTCTGCGTTTATCCCCCAGTAATGCCTGTGTTTATCCCCCGGTAATGTCTGTGATTATCCTGAGGTAATGCCTGTGTTTATCCCCCAGTAATGCCTGTGTTTATCCCCCAGTAATGTCTGTGTTTATCCCCCGGTAGTATCTATCAGGGTTTATCCCGATAGTGTTTATGTAACCCCCTCCTAAAGGGTTACTAGCAGTGTTAGTGTAGGCTAGGCCCTCCGTGGGTTGCTATCGGAATTCAGACGTCATGCAGGGGCATTTAAGGAGAGATGGTTCTGGAAGGAGGTTCCAGGAGGACATGAGGAGAGGAGCCTCAGGGAGAGTAGAAACCCATGTTCTCAGGGTAATAGAATAGACCAGGCCCCCTTACTTTATGCTCTAGACAGGGACAGTAACCGTGTCAGTTAGCATCCCTAGAGAAAGCTAAGGGAGTCCAAGATAAGCGCTAAGTATGAAACAGCGTGCCCCAGAGGAGCCTCAGTAACGAGGAGTCCCGGATACCGGCGGATCAGCTCTAACTGCGGCTCTACATATACATTCCTCTCAGGCTGAAGTGGCAGTAACCATAACGGCTAACGGTATTGGGTTACATATGCAGGACCCGCTGGGATACCCAATGGGCCTAGTATTACCGAGATAATGAGAAGAAGTTGCACAACTATTAGCAGGGGGCCCGGGTCTTTATCATAGTAAAGGAACAAGATATGTACGGTTATCTAAGTGTTAAGCAAGGGCACTGAGGGAAGAGAAGTATTTGTGTATGTCTTTGTATAAAACTCTGTACAACGTGTCAGTGTGTGGATGCACCGTCCCTGAGTTGGGGACATGAATATATGACAGTTGTGCTATAAAAGTTCCTGCCCCCATTATTATTTATACCACCTCGCTATCTCATCGCCAGCTGCCTGAATCCAGCACCCGGAGCCAGGGTAACCCATGTGGAACGGCCATATAATGCACCCCATGTAACCTCCCTAGAAAGCCAGGCAGGGCGGGTTACATCTATAATGTCTCTCCCCCCTCTCTCTTCTCCTTATATTCCCTCCTCTTTCTCTTCCCCTCTATTCTCTTCTTCTTGACCCCTTAGTTAATTCTCTCCACGTCTAACTCTTTTCCTCCTCTTACTTCCCTGCTCTGCTTTTCTCCTCTTGCCTTCTCACGAATTTCCCCCTTTTCTTCTCTCATCGGCCCTTTTTCTCCTTCTCTCCATCCCTGTGGATACTTCTTCGTCCCCTTCTCTGTCAATCCGTGCCCCCCCCCCTTCCTCCCCGTTTGTACCCCTGCCCTCTCTCCATGGCATACTCCTCCCTCTATTTCTCCCTTGACTTTTAATACAACCCTGTCCCCCTTTCTGTCTAATATTCCCTCTTTTCCGCTTTCCATCGCTACCTCGTACTCCCTCTTTAACCCACACTCCCTCCTTATTCCATGCACCTTTCTCTCCATCACTCTGTCTCCTTCTTTATCCCTCTCTACCCCCTCTCCCTCCTCTCCATCGCTCCCTTCCTCCTCCTCTCTCCCTCTATCTACCCTCCCTCCTCTCTCCCTCTATACTGTAGCTGCTCTTCCTTTCTCCATCGTCCCCTCCCTCTCTCCCTCTTCATTCCCTCCCTCCTTTTTGCCATCGCTCCCCCCCCTCCCTCTCTTTCATTCTCTCTCTCCCTGCTCCCCCTGCCTCTCCGTCTCGCTGGATAGTGGATATTCCTGAAGGAGGACGTCTCTCCCGCTCTCGCCTCTCTCCCCGCCTGCATCACCCCCAGATGTGGCTTGTGCTGCATGCAGGAGGCATCGGCTGGGACATGACACAGGAGGCAGAATGAAGGATGGAAGAGGAGGAGAGAGAAGACGCGGTCCCCCTCTCCACCAGCACCACTGATAGGAGAGAGCTGCAGAGGAGACCTTAGGAACAGGTGGGAGAATGTCATCCGCACAGGCAGGAGATACAATGAGCTCTGTGTAGGGAAGGGTTTTTTGGCTGGGGGGGGGGCTCACATCAATGTGATTTTCCCATGTCCCTCACATCCCATGTTCTCATCTGTAAAATGATTGCATGCGTAAGGTAACATGTATGTTATAAGTTAGCCTCCTAGGCTTCTTGGGGCACCCCCCCCCCCCGGGAGTGTCGCCGCTAACTGACAAGGTGCCCCTATAAGTGAGGTTATATGGGGGGTGAGCGGGGAGATTTGTCATCGCGTCACTGCCAGCCACGTACTGGCAGGAGAGTGGTTAATGCAGAGGTGGCCAACTCCGGTCCTCAACCCCCTCCCCTTCCAACAGGTCAGGTTTACAGGGTATCCCTGCTTCAGCACAGGTGGCTCAATCAGTCCCAGCTTCAGCACAGGTGGCCCAATAAGTCCCAGCTTCAGCATAGGTGGCTCAATCAGTCCCCGCTTCAGCACAGGTGACTCAATCAGTCCCAGCTTCAGCACAGGTGACTCAATCAGTCCCTGCTTCAGCACAGATGGCTCAATCCGTGGGTCAGTCTTTGACTGGTTGAGCCACCTGTGCTGAAGCTGTGAAATGCATAAAACCTGACCCGAAGGGGGGCTTGAGGACTGGAGTTGAGAACCCCCTGGGGTAACGGAATAATTGTGAGTCCTGGCTCTTCTCTACATAGAAGCAAACCTCTATAAGATACATACGGATGAGATATATATATATATACACACACACACACACATATACTGTATACACGCACACACACACACTATATGGCATATATTCGGTTAGAATGGAAAGTTCAAAGCATCAGCCTTAACGTAACTTCGGAGAGGGGGGGGGAGTCACACCCTCATTTTACTTATAGGAGCCCCCCAAATTTGGCAAAGTATGGAACCGTAAGGGCCTCTGCATTTTCGGGATCAGGCGGGGTAAGCAATATTATCGGGGCGACGTGAATGACGTTATAATGCGCAACATTCCCCACGTCCATTGACTCTGTCGCTATGAAGCTGGTGGCGGCCATATTTATTTCACCCGGTGGGAAACACAGCATTAAAAATGGAAGGGCTAACATACTGAGGACCAGAGTGGGTGAAAATGAGGGAACATCCCTGGTATGATCTAGCTCTGGAAATGGAAAAGACCCTTATGAACTCACCCTGCTGCAGAGAGGGGGTAAGTACGAGGTGTGATGCCCCGTGCTGCAGAGAGAGGGGGTAAATACTGGGGTGTAATGCTCCCTGCTGCAGAGAGAGGGTAATTATGAGATGTCATGCCCCTGCTGCAGAGAGGGGGTAAGTATGGGGTGTAAAAATGTGTAAAAAATGGCAGTTACAATGTGGGATTCATTAACCATGGAGACTGTTATGGCAGATACAATAGATTTGTTCAAAAAAAGGTTGGACATATTTTTAGAAAGGAAAGGTATACAGGGATATATCAATTAAGTAAACATGGGAAGTATGTTGATCCAGGAAGTAATCTGATTGCCAATTCTTGGAGTCAGGAAGGAATTTATTTTTCTCCTTATGAGATATCATTGGATGATATGACTCTGGGGTTTTTTGTTTGCCTTCCTCTGGATCAATAAGTAAGTATAGATATAGGATAAAGGATCTGTTGTCTAAATTTAGCATAGGTTGAACTTGATGGACGTACGTCTTTTATCAATCTCATCTACTATGTAACTATGTAACTACAGTGGTGTGAAAAAGAAAGTACACCCTCTTTGAATTCCATGGTTTTACATATCAGGACATAATAACACACATTTGTTCCTTACCAGGTCTTAAAATTAGGCAAATACAATCTCAGATGAACAACAACACATGACATATTACACCATGTCATGATTTATTTAACAAAAATAAAGCCAAAATGGAGAAGCTATGTGTGAAAAACTAAGTACACCCTTACTACTTCCATAGGAATTAAGATGCTAAGTAGCAGACAGGTGCTGCTAATCAAATGCCCTTGATTAATTGATCATCAGCAAATGTGACCACCTCAATAAAAGCCGAAGTTTTAGCAGTTTGCTGGTCTGGAGCATTCAGGTGTGTGTTACACAATGGCAAGGGAGGAAAGACATCAGCAATGATCTTAGAGAAGTAATTGTTGCTGCCCATCAATCTGGGAAGGGTTCTAAGGCCATTTCCAAAAATTTAAAGTCCATCATTCTACAGTGAGAAAGATTATTCAAAAGTAGAAAACATTCAAGAAAGTTGCCAATCTTCCCAGGAGTGGACGTCCCAGCAAATTCACCCCAAGGTCAGACTGTGCAATGCGCAGAGAAATTGCAAAAAAAACAAGAGTTACACGTCAGACTCTACAGGCCTCAGTTAGCATGTTAAATGTTAAAGTTCATGACAGTACAATTAGAAAAAGACTGAACAATTATGGTTTGTTTGGAAGGGTTGCAAGGAGAAAGCCTCTTCTCTCTAAAAAGTTACATGTTAGCATGTTAGCATGTTAGCATGGCTTAGGTTTGCAATGTTGCATCTGAACAGACTACAAAACTTCTGGAACAATGTCCTTTGGACAGACGAGACCAAAGTGGAGATGTTTGGCCATAACGCACAGCGCCACGTTTGGCGAAAACCAAACACAGCATATCAGCACAAACACCTCATACCAACTGTCAAGCACGGTGGTGGAGGGGTGATGATTTGGCCTTGCTTTGCAGCCACAGGACCTGGGAACCTTGCAGTCATTGAGTCGACCATGAACTCCTCTGTATACCAAAGTATTCTAGAGTCAAATGTGAGGACATCTGTCCGACAGCTAAAGCTTGGCCGAAATTGGGTCATGCAACAGGACAATGATCCCAAGAACACCAGCAAATCTACAACAAAATGGCTGAAAAAGAAAAGAATAAAGGTGTTGAAATGGTCCAGTTAAAGTCCAGACCTCAACCTGATTGAAATGCTGTGGCGGGACCTTACGAGAGCTGTGCATAAACAAATGCCCACAAACCTCAATGAACTGAAGCATTGTTGTAAAGAAGAGTGGGCCAAAATTCCTCCACAACGATGTGAGAGACTGATAAAGTCATACAGAAAACGATTACTTCAAGTTATTGCTGCTAAAGGTGGTTCTACAAGCTATTGAATCATAAGGTATACTTAGTTTTTCACACATGGCTTCTCCATTTTGGCTTTATTTTTGTTAAATAAATCATGACACGGTGTAATATGTCATGTGCTGTTGTTCATCTGAGGTTGTATTTATTTTAAGACCTGCTAAGGAACAAATGATTGTTATTATGTCCTGATATGTAAAAGCATAGAATTCAAAGAGGGTGTACTTTCTTTTCACACAACTATATATCCTTGGTCTGTATCACTGGTCTACTGTATATATCATTCATCTGTATCACTGATCTATATATCCTTGGTCTGTATCACTGGTCTACTGTATATATGCTTTGGATGAATCACTGATCTATACCCTCGGTCTGTATCACTGGTCTACTGTATATATCATTCATCATCTGTATCACTGATCTATATATCCCTGATCTGTATCCCTGAACTCTATATCATCGGTCTGTGTCACTGATCTACAGTATATCACTAATCTATATATCCTCGGTCTGTATCACTGATCTATATATCCTCGGTCTGTATCACTGATCTCTATATCCTCGGTCTGTATCACTGATTCCTAATCTCGCGTATCTGCATGATCTATATTAGCCGCGTCTGTATCATGATTTCGAATCCCGGTCTGATTTCACTGTATTATAATCTCTCGGTCTGTTACTCTACCGTGATCTTAATATCCTCGTCTGATCACTGATACTAATATCCTCGGTTGTATCCGTGATCTCATATATCCTCGCGTTCATACTATCCGGTCACTGATCTATATATCCTCGGTCTGTATCACTGATCTATATATCCTCGGTCTGTATCACTGATCTATATATCCTCGGTCTGTATCACTGGTCTACTGTAAATATACCTCATCTGTATCACTGATCTATATATCCGTGATCTATATATCCCTGGTCATTATGCATGATCTATATATCCCTGGTCTGTATCACTGATCTATATATCCCTGGTCTCTATTCCTAAACTATATATCCCTGGTCTCTATTCCTGATCTATATATCCCTGGTCTACAGTATATCATAGCGTAGTGCTACAGTATATCATAGCATTGTGCCTACAATTCAGTATATAGCATCCAGTGCTACAGTATAAGTAGCGTAGTGCTCACAGTATTCATAGCTAGTGCCAGTATATCATAGCATAGTGCGTACACGTATATGAAAGCGTAGTGCTACACGTATACAAGCATAGTGCTGACTGTATATCATGATAGTGCCTACAGTATATCATAGCATATGTACAGTATATCATTAGCATAGTGCTATCAGTATATCATAGATGGATACAGATAATCATAGCATAGTGCTCCAGTATATCATAGCATAGTGTACGTATTATCAAGGAGCATATTGCTACAAGTAATCGTAGCATAGTGTGACAGTTCATCATAGGTAGTCCATACAAAGCTATTAAGCAGTGATACATATACATAGCATAGTGTTATCAGTATATCATAGATAGTGACTACATATATCATGAGAGCATGCTACATATATCATAGCATATCTACAGTATCATAGCATAGTGTTACAGGTATATGAGGTAGTGCTTGTGCCTACAGATAAATATCTAGGACATGTGCTACAGTATATTAGGGTAGTGCTACAGTATAATCAAGTGTGTTACAGGATATCTAGCATAGTGCTAAGTATATCATAGCTAGTGCTACAGTATACGATTGCATAGTGCATACAGTATATCATCAGCATAGTGTTACGTATACGTAGCGTAGTGCGTACGATATCATACAAGTCTACAGTATATAAATAGATAGTGCACATATATTCATAGCATAGTGCTACAGTATATAATATAGCATAGTGTTACAGTTTATCGTGTAGGTAGTTGCTACATATATACATATGCTATAGTACATAGCATAAAGTGCTACAGATATCATAGCATAGTGTCAGGATACGTAGGTAGCTACGTAGCAGCTAGTGCTACAGTACTATCACAGCATAGTGCTGACAGTATATCATAGCATAGTGGTCATCAGTAATTATCATGGCAATGTTACCGTACACGTAGAGTAGTAGCTAGGCGTTATCATATCGAAGTAGTGCTACAGTAGATCATCGCAGAGTGTTTACAGTATATCATAGCAAGTGGTACATATATCAGTAGCGTAGAGTCGTACAGTATATAATAGCATAGTGCTACAGTATATCATAGAGTAGTGTTCGAATATCTAGCATAGTGCTCAGTAATCATAGCATAGTGCTACAGTATTCATAGTCGTAGTGTTACGTAGTATATAGCGTATGTGCTACGTATATCATAGATAGTGTACAATAATATCTGCGTCAGTCACAGTATAATTAGTCATAGTGTAAATATATCATAGCAGTAGATAGTGCTACAGTATCATCATAGGTAGGCTACAGTTATATATAGCATAGTGACTACAGATATCATAGCATAGTGCTTTTTGTTTGTACAGTATATCATAGCATAGTGTACAGTATAGCGTGCGTAGTGCTACAGGATATCATAGGGGTATAGTGCTACAAGTCGTATCATAGCGTAGTGCCTACAGTATTCAGTATATACATAGATAGTGCTACAGTACATAGATAGTGAGACAGTACTATAGCATAGTGTTGTTCAGTATCTGGTAGGCGATGACGAAGTATATCATAGCATAGGCTACAGTTATATCATAGCGTAGTGGTTTACAGTATATCATAGCATAGTGCTACAGTATTCATAGCTAGTGTACAGATATATAGTTCGTGTAAGTATATAGAGCATGTGTACAGTATATCTAGCGTAGTAGTGCTACAGTATTATCAGATAGTGTGCTACAGTATATCATGCTAGTGTTACGTTTCATACATAGTGCTACAGTATATCATAGCATATTGTTACAGTATATCCATAGATAGTGCTACAATATATTCATACGTATAGAGTGCTACAGTATATCATCGAATGTTACAGTATTATAGCAAGTAGTAGTGTTACAGTATATCATAGCATGTGTACAGTATATCATAGACCATAGTCGTACAGTATATCAGAGCATAGTGCTACAATATATCATGCTAGTGTACAGTATATAATAGTAGTGTGTACAGTATATATAGTGCTTAGTGATACAGTATATCATAGCTCATGAGTGGCTACAGTAATCATAGCATGTGTACAGTATATCAGTAGATAGTGCTACAATATATCATAGCATAGTGCTAGTATCAAGCTGGCACAGTATATATAGCATAGTGCTACCGTTATCCAGTAGACATAGTGGACAGTATATCTCATAGAGCGTAGTGTCTACAGTGATATCAGTGCATAGTGATACAGTATATCATAATGTGCTAAGTATATCAAGCATAGGTAAGTTATCTAGCCTAGTGTACAGTTCTAGCATAGTGCTTACAGTATATCATAGCTAGTGTTACAGATATCATAGACGTAGTGCTAAAGTATATCATAGCATAGTTGGTACAGTATATATCTAGCATAGTGCTACGTTAATATATGAGCGTGTGCTACAGTATATCATTAGATAGTTCAACAGTATATCATAGCATAGTTACAGTAGATTCATAGCGTAGTGGTACAGTATATCTTAGCATACGTGTTACAGTAATCACTGGGGAGGCGTCTGTACGTTGGAGTATCTCGAGTGTGCACAGATCATAGACATCTGTACAGATCATAAGGTTGCTACAGTATATCCTAGCATAGTGAGCAGACATATATCATAGCCTAAGTGTACAGTATATCATAGCATAGTGCTACAGTATATCATAGCATAGTGATACAGTATATCATAGCATAGTGCTACAGTATATCATAGCATAGTGTTACAGTATATCATAGCATAGTGCTACAGTATATCATAGCATAGTGTTACAGTATATCATAGCGTAGTGCTACAGTATATCAAAGCATAGTGCTACAGTATATCATAGCATAGTGTTACAGTATATCATAGCATAGTGCTACAGTATATCATAGCATAGTGCTACAGTATATCATAGCATAGTGCTACAGTATATCATAGCGTAGTGCTACAGTATATCATAGCATAGTGCTACAGTATATCATAGCGTAGTGCTACAGTATATCATAGCATAGTGCTACAGTATATCATAGCATAGTGCTACAGTATATCATAGCGTAGTGCTACAGTATATCATGGCATAGTGCTACAATATATCATAGCGTAGTGTTACAGTATATCATAGCATAGTGCTACAGTATATCATAGGGTAGTGCTACAGTATATCATAGCATAGTGCTACAGTATATCATAGCATAGTGATACAGTATATCATAGCATAGTGCTACAGTATACGGGTCCGTTTCCTGCTTGAGACGAGCATCGTTACATTTTGCTCGGCCCAAACATGGACCCCACTGAGGTAGGACGAGCCTTTACCCTGCAAGGACAGCATTTGGGGAATCTCGCCCTAAACGATCAACAACTGGCACAGATGTGTAATGCAGTGCAGGACTTATCCGCCCACATAGGCACCCATCAGCCGGACTTGAGGACGGCAGTTGTGGCTCTGTTACCGCTCCCATTATCTCCAGCAATCGGGGAACCTCGGATCCCGACTCCTGTACAGTATGGTGGGGACCCTACGGCATTCAGGGGATTCCTTAATCAATGTTCTATTCAATTTGAATTACAACTATCTATGTTCACCACGCACCGAGCCAGGTTCACCTACATTGTTTATCTTCTCACTGACGAGGCACTGGCCTGGGCCTCTCCACTCTGGGAGAAGGATTCACGCCTGGGCAATGATTCCCCTGCCTTCATCCGTGCCTTCAAGTTGGTGTTTGACGCTCCAGGACGATAATCTTCAGAATCAGCTTCACTCCTGCGGATTCGCCAGGGAACTCGCACGGTAGGCCGATAGCCAATAGCTGGCTGAGACCGGCTGGAATAATGAAGCTCAAGTAGTGGCCTTTGGCAGGGACTATCGGAGCACTTAAAGGATGAGCTGACTGGCCGGGACCTACCTATGAACCTTGAGTAGTTCATTTCTCTTGGCGTACGGATCGATCTCAGTATGCAGGAACGCCTGTCTGAAAAGTGCTGTGCTGTTAGTAGCCCGACTACTCGGTTGGCCCCAAACTTAGTTTCCCACGCCCCCTCCAGATGACGAGCCTATACAGCTGAGTACTACCAGACTGTCAGAACAGGAGAGAAGTAGGAGGCGTACCTTGGGCTTGTGCCTATATTGTGAGTCCCAGGACCATCGGATCCATAACTGCCCGATCGTTGCGGGGCCGGGAAGACACCCATGTCCAGTGAAGTTGGAAGAGGATTTGCTGGACATCGCTACCATCCTTCCTCCCTCAGTGCCTTCCCGGATTCTTCTGCCAGTTTCCCTCTCATGGGGTTCGGCCTCAGTCTCTACTCAGGCCTTCGTGGATTCCGGAGCAGCGGGTAACTTCCTCGATCTTTCATTCACAAAACAGCACGCAATTCCCCTTTGTTCTTTGGAGATTCCGTTAGAGATTGGGGCGATCAACGGAAGACCCTTAGGACCCGGTACCATCACCCAGGAGTCCCTTCCCCTGGTAGTGAACATCGGAGTTCTACATAAGGAGCTACTCCCTTTCATGGTAATCAATGCACCTTCAGCACCTAGAGTGTTAAGTCTCCCTTGTTTGCGTGCCCACAACCCTACTGTCGACTGGCTAATGGGGCAAGTGACCACCTGGAGCCAGCGATGTCATGGGACTTGCTTGTCTACACCTCGCCCCAGCTCTGACTCACCGCTGGCGTCTGTATCTCTCCGCGATGGTCTTCCCCTCGCATACCAGGATCTTGGGGATGTTTTCAACAAGAAGCAAGCCGAGGGATTACCACCGCATCGGGCATTCGATGGTCCAATCAACTTTTTTCCAGGAGCCATTCAACCGTCTCCAGACTATTTTGGCAGTTTCTTTTCCATCGTTCGTCTCTCTATCTGGAGTTCCTGCAGTGGTTGAAAAGGTCCAGGAGCTACAGTCTCTCTGGAGGAAGATTCATGCCAACGTAACTAAAGCCTTCCTTCAGCAGACGGTTCACGGGTCCCTACAAGATTGCGAAACAAGTAAATCCGGTCGCATTTAAATTGGAGATATCACATACCCTTAAGATTCCTCCGGTCTTCCATGTGTCTCTCCTAAAGGTGGTGGTCTGCAACAACTCCTCTTCTGCTCCCAACCTCCCAGGCCCGGTTCTGGTAGATGGCCAAGTGAAGTATGTAGCTCGTCAGATTCTGGATTCCCATAGATCTCGAGGCAGTTTCAGTACCTTGCATCTTGGAGGGGATATGGTCCAGAGGAGAATTCTTGGGTGAAGACTAGGGATGTCCATGCTTCCTCCTTGATCCGAAGTATCCACCGGAGGTTCCCCGACAATCAGTATATAATGACTGTGTATAAGTATATAAATGACTGATCACTGTATTATTACAGTATATGAATGACTGTGATCAGTATATAATGACAGGTCACTGTGAGTATATGATATGACTGTGTATCAGTATATAAATGACTGGTCACTATATCCGTATATGAATGACTGTGTATCAGTATATAAATGACTGGTCACTGTATCAGTATATAAAGGACTGTGTATTAGTATATAATGACTGGTCACTGTATCAGTATATGATGCGACTGTGTATCAATATATAAATGACTGGTCACTGTATCAGTATATGAATGACTGTGTATCAGTATATAAATGACTGGTCACTGTATTTATTTATTTATTCATTTATTTATAACATGTTTTACCAGGAAGTAATACATTGAGAGTTACCTCTCGTTCTCACATATGTCCTGGGCATAGAGTTAAGATGACAAATAATACATGGTTACAAATATAGTTACATAAGTGAGCAGGTTATACATTATATACAAGACATTGCATGCACAGTTAAAGAAAATATATATTATAGGCGTATGTAAGTTACAGACCAGATTAAAATGTGAGACAGCCTTAGTTTTGAAAGAACTGGTGGTGGATGGGAGAGTGGTGGTGGATGTGAGAGTCTCGGGTAGACTGTTCCAGTTTTGGGGTGCATGGTAAGAGAAGGAGGAGCGGCCGGATACTTTGCTGAACCTTGGGACCATGAACAGTCTTTTGGAGTCAGATCTCAGATGATAAGTGCTGCAAGTGGTAGGGGTGAGGAGCTTGTTCAGATAGCTGGGTAGCTTGTCCAGGAAGTATTTGAAGACAAGACAGGAAAGGTGAACTTTGCGCCTAGACTCGAGTGATGACCAATCTAGTTCTTTGAGCATTTCGCAGTGATGTGTGTTGTAGTTGCATTGGAGAACAAAACGGCATATTGAATTGTAGAGGGTGTCAAGTTTGCTAAGGTGGGTTTGGGGTGCCGAGCCGTATACTATGTCTCCATAGTCAATAATTGGCATTAACATCTGCTGTGCGACACACTTTCTGACCAGCAGACTTAGGGAGGATTTGTTCCTGTAAAGTACACCTAGTTTGGCATAGGTTTTGTATGTCAGGGTATCAATGTGCATCCCGAATGTTAAGTGGGAGTCAAACCATATGCCTAGATATTTAAAACTAGTAACAGGAGTTAGGGTGGTGTTAGCATTGGGTCTGATCTGGAGCTCAGTCACTGGAAGCTTTAAAAATGTAGTCTTGGTCCCAAATACCATTGTTACAGTCTTGTCAGTGTTTAAAAACAGTTTGTTTTGGGAAATCCAGGTTTCGAGTCTCAAAACGTCAGACTGAAGTATGTGTTCAAGGTCGGAGAGGCTATGGCTGTGTGCATATAGGA
Organism: Ascaphus truei; assembly: GCA_036426205.1. Taxonomy (NCBI): domain Eukaryota; kingdom Metazoa; phylum Chordata; class Amphibia; order Anura; family Ascaphidae; genus Ascaphus; species Ascaphus truei. The sequence goes on from WSYH01003013.1 coordinate 51,190, forward strand.
TTGTGTCGTCTGCATACATGTGTATTGAGGCTTCCTGACAAGCTGTGGGTAAATCATTGATGAACACTGAGAAGAGTAGGGGCCCCAGAACAAAGCCTTGCGGGACACCACAGGTGATATCCAGGGGGTTGGAGTTAGAGCCTGAGATGGACACATGTTGGGATCTACCTGATAGGCAGGACTGAAACCAGTTTAAAGCATGCTTCCCTATTCCAGAGCTCTGGAGTTTGTTAAGCAGGATAGCATGATCAACAGTATCAAAAGCCTTTGCAAAATCTAGGAATATTGCACCAGTGAGTTGTCCCCGTTCCATTCCACACTGGATTTCATTGCAAACTTTTAGCAGGGTAGTTACGTGGAGTGTTTGGGGTGGAAGCTAGATTGGAATTGGCTAGGGAAATTTGTCTTGGTATAGTAATCGCTTAATTGGGAGTGGACACATTTTTCCATGATTTTGGATAGGATTGGGAGAAGAGAGATTGGCCTGTAGTTTGAGACAGTGTTTTTGTCCCCACTTTTGAAGATTGGGACAACTCTGGCAGTTTTCCAGGTCTGGGGGATATGGCCTGCAGACAGGATAGAGTTGACTATGGAAGCAATTGGTTTGGCAATGGCTTTGGCACCAAGTCTTAGGAACCTAAATTGTAGTAAGTCAGGTCCACATATATGAATGACTATGCATCAGTATATAATAAACTGGTCACTGTATCCATATATAAATGACTGGTCACCCACTGTATGAGTATATGATATGACTGTGCATCAGTATATGAATTACAGGTCTCTGTATCAGTATATGAATGACTATGTATCAGTATATAATGACTGGTCACAGTATGAATATATAAATGACTGGTCACTGTATGAGTATATAAATGACTGGTCGCAGTATGAATATATAAATGTCTGGTCACTGTATGAGTATATAAATGTCTGGTCGCAGTATGAATATATAAAAGACTGGTCACTGTATGAGTATATGATATGACTGTGCATCACTGCCCTATTATACCTGCACACAACCGCCACTTCCTAAGTCTGTCACGTCCGTAACCTTATTATTCATCCTAAATGGTGGAGAAGCTGCTGTATCCAGCGAACGTCTCATACACGTCCTGGGGTTTCTTTTAACCCTTTCACTGCCAAAGGGACCTGCCGCTCACTGCAAAGTTTGTGCTTCCATAATATTTGCCCCTCTGATCTGCCCTTTGGAGCCCACATTCTGCTTCACATCAATTATTATTATTATTATTATTATTTTGCTACAGGTTTTAATTCAGCGGGGCCTGGGAATAATCCCATGGTATTCACTCTCTGCCTTGGGATTGTATTCTTCCCCCAGTAAGAGTTTCACAGCATTATTCTAACCCGGTCTTTGGGTAACAAGCGGCGCAGATCCCAGGGCACTTAACCCCTGAGCTGCCAGAACAGTGCCATGTGCCTTAATCACTGCAGAATTAGAATGCACGGTTAAACCCTCTCTACGGGTATCAGTCTCACCGCGGTTATTCGATGTATTAAACTGCCCGCAGCAGTTAGTTAGCAGGTAATGCTGTTCCTCCTAAGAGCACAGTAAACTAATGACAGAGGCACATTCATATGGTTAAATCAGGGGTGGGCAACTCCAGTCCTCAAGGGCCACTAACAGGTCAGGCTTTCAGGATATCCCTGCTTCAGCACAGGTGGCGCAGTCAGTGGCCTTAAACCTTTCTCACTGACTGCCCCACACCTCTGGAATGCCCTTCCCATCAGTACCCGACTAGCACCCTCTCTATCCACCTTTAAGACCCACCTTAAAACACCCCTGCTTAACGCAGCCTATGAGTAGCTCCGTGGCTGATACTATACACCTGACACATAAAACTTGTCCCCTTGCAGACGCACTTACCAGAACACCCTCCTACAGTCTCTGTACGTTCTTCCTACCTACCAATAAGACTGTAAGCTCTTTGGAGCAGCGACTTCTCTTCCTTAATGTTAATTTTTATGTCTGAAGCGCTTATTCCCATTATGCGTTATTTGTATTATTTGTTATGAATATGATTGTCACGTGTATTAGGGCTGTGACGCGCTAGGTATATTAATGGTGCTATATAAATAAAGACACACCAAATACCAAATACCAGATAAAATTTGGATTAAACGAACCCAAATAAAATAGATTTATTTTTTAAAAGATAAATTCTTAAGAATCTTTGTAATCTGTTGCCTTGTTCAAACTAACTATGTTGCCATCTATCATCAGCCAACGAGATAAAGGGGAAGAGCTACGATTACTAGATAAGCTTAAAATGACACAGAACCATTGGAGAACAAAAAATGTCCAGTCCTCAAGGGCCACCAACAGGCCAGGAAGGGACATCTCTGCTTCAGCACAGGTGGCTCAGTCAGAATGACTGAGCCACTGATTGAGCCACCTTTGCTGAAGCAGGGATATCCATAAAACGTGGCAGGTGGTGGTGGCCCTGGAGGACTGGGGTTGGCCACCCCTGGCTTTCTCAGTTTCCCCAGCCCTGAGTCCCAGCCTCCCCCTGCCCAGACTATAATTACATTACACTCCCAGCTCTCTCTGCTCGCCTTCGCTCAGGCGGACATGAGTGTTTTACAAATATCGCTGGGAGTGGAGACGCCGCGCTCTGCATCTCCCCGTATCTCTCCCTTCATCTGTCGCTTTTCTCTCTGCGTCTCCGCCCTCCGCTTGGTTTCCTTTTCCCCACCTTATCCCGCCGCCCCCGCTTTCTCCGCCGCGCAGCTCCTGGCGGTTCTGGATGGGAAGGGTTCCTCCGGCTCCTTTTCACGCTGTCCGTACATGAAGTAAGGTGTCTGACTGTCACTCTCTTCATCGGGGGTGGTCAACTGCAGTCCTCTAGGGACACCAACAGGCCAGGTATTGGGGATATCTCTGCTTCAGCACAGGTGGCTCAATCAGTGGCTCAAACCTGTGCTGAAGCAGGGATATCCTTAAAACCTAACCTGTTGGTGGCCCTTGAGGGCTGGAGTAGGCCGCCCCTGTGCTAGTATACCAGCCAACCAGCGCAAGTTGGTTTAACATCGTTACATTACGCTGGCGTTCCATTGCCGGGAGGGACTGCCGCATCCAAGCGGGCACACACACACACAAAGTGCAGAATAGGCGCTCCTAGCAGAATAGTGCTAAACGATCCAATATTTAAATGCTAAAACATCTGTGACTTGAGTGAATTTATAAAGTGAATCACTAGTGATATCAAGTGTTGTAAATAATACACGTGCACAAGTGGGGGGGGGGGGGGGGGGGGAAAGGGGAAAAGGCCCCCCCACAACCCTTTCTCAGAATGTGTTCCCAAATTCTTCCAATGTAGAGATCTTTAGACAACTTGGGGAACGCGGGGACCGCAAGGGGAAAGAAGGATAGAAACACAGGAGTGCCATATTGCCTCTTCAATGTCGATGGATTGAGAATAGCCGTTTAGGAGTTGCACTCGCATGTTGAATAAATCAGTTTGGGCATATATCCATCGCGGCAGGGAATAGGTTAACTAGCCAGGATACCAGAAATGTAGCAGGATGTCCCAGAGGGAGAGAGGAGAACAAGCAATAGTGCAGCAGGTCAAAAGATAAGGTTTGTGGACTGCTACGTTCAAGTAGAGCAGGGTTGGCCAACTCCCATCCTCAACAACAGGCCAGTTTATGGATATCCCTGCTTCAGCACAGGTGGCTGAAGCAGACTGAGCCACTGATTGAGCTACCAGTGCTGAAGCAGGGATATAATGAAAACCTGACCTGTTGGTGGCCCTTGAGGACTAGAGTTAGCCAGTCGTTGACTGAGCCAATGATTGAGCAACCTGTGCTGAAGCAGGGATAGCCATAAAACCTGGCCTGTTGGTGGTCCTTGAGGACTTGAATTTGAGACCCCTGTTATAGAGACAGGTAAATATAAAAAAAATGTCAAGTATTTGGTTACTATTAAGCCAGGGGTGGCCAACTCCCATCCTCAAGGGCCACCAACAGGTCAGGTTTTCAGGATATCCCTGCTTCAGAACAGGTGGTGCAGTCGAAGGCTGAGCCACTGATTGAGCGTCCTGTGCTGAAACCAGGGATATCTTGAAAACCTGACCTGTTGATGGCCCTTGAGGACTGGAGTTTCGCACCCCTGCATTAAACATTCAAATATTATTTAAAGATACAGTACGTAGATTTAAACAATGGTGTAAATCAACTGGCTTTTAAAAATGGGATTTTGTCATCTTCTGAATCTAATGGGACTTTGATAAATTGCCCCCTCTTTGTCTGCTTTCTAGGCAGCTCCTTTCCTTAATAAGGGCTTGATGACTTCCCATAAATTCAATCATTTCTTCATCCTCTCGCTCCCTTCTTCCGGGAAAGTTAATGAATGTCGGGTCTGCGATCTCCGTGACGGGTTACAGATGGAACGGGTGATTTCCCTGGATTAGGACACGTCCCTTATTAGTGAGGTATCTATTTAAATAAGAGGCTCCTTCCCCCCTCCCCCACACACAGGTCTCTGCGAGAATCTATTCTGTAGACAGGAATAGTGGGGGCAGCAGTGGGGTATGAGAGGGTCCGAGTATGTATGCAATCCACCCTAAATAACCTCCATTCTTTTTACAGGTCCCCAGAGCTGAACCCCACTATTTTCAGCTGGGGGTCCCTTTTTTCTACTCCGGGGGGGGGCACTATTTTCAGCTCAGGCAACCCCAATTCCCGAGCGACTTACTGGTAAAATGACCCGTATTAGTTTGTGTTTTGTTTTTTTTAAAGGGATTTAAATGGCCATCCAATAGCAAGCCACAAGCGATGATGTTGCTGCTGAGATTTGGCAGCCATTTTGTTTCCCCTAAGAGGAAAAGGAACTGCTCCTTTTTCTGTCCTTTTGTGAGGTGACCCATTGCTCCATGTTTCGGAGCACAGCGGTGTCAGATGGTGAGACAGTAGGGCCGATTCACAAAGCAGGGATGAAATCTGTGCATTTGCGTCCGACAACGCATTTCTTTATCGTGCTATAAGACATTTATTTATTTATAAAATGTGTTACCAGGAAGTAACACATTGAGAGTTACCTCTCGTTTTCAAGTATGTCCTGGGCACAGAGTTATGAGGACAAATAATACATGGTTACGAATACATAGTTACAACAACATGACATGAAGCAGAAAGCAGGATTCACTAAGAAGTGACGGCCATTTTTTAAAGTCCGATTAAAAAAAACGGCACCATCGTGCGACCTGTTTTTTGTATCAGAGCTGTCGTGCTGTAAATTCTGTAGTGGGATAACTGATAGAAAAACACTGCAGCCTGTAAGAGCCGCATATAGACGCTGCGTCTCCATGCGCGGCTCTTACAGGCGATCGTGCAGTAAAGATATTCATTTTAATAATAGTGTACATGAGCAGGGGGTCTCCTGAGTTGAACCGCATTGGTTTCAGCCTCGGGGACCCCTACTTCCCGAGATACAGGCCCAGGTATGCTAACGTCGAGGTCCGAGAGCTTGCAGAATCGCCGGGATTCGGAGGGCCGACACTTCTAAAGGTAAGAAAAATATTGAATGTATGTTTTTTTATTTTTACTGTTTTTTTAATTGTATTTTTGTATTTTCATGTTTTTTATGGCCCATTGACTGATAATGTATAAATTTGTGCCCATTTAGGGTACAAATCAATACAGTGACATCCAATGCATTTTTTTGAAAATGCTTTTTTTTCTATTGATTGTTTTGTAGTTTTCTGTTTGGCATAAATTGCTGGTAATTTGGATGACTTGTGTTTATTTCATTTTACGATTGTTTAGCTTTTTTTAATTAATGATTTATTATGTTGGCTACTGGTTTTAATAGATGTGTTGGCTAGTGGTTTTATTAATTAATTGATTTGTTGGCTAGTGCTTTTATGTATTGAATTGATTGGTTGTCTAGTGCTTTTATTTATTGAATTGGGGTGTTTAGGTGCTTGTGTATATCTTTAATTATTGTATATTTTTGGCCTTCATGCTTTTTTATTAGGGTGACCATTGTCTGCTTTAGTGGCTTATGATGCCCATATCATGCCCATATTATATGGGTTTGACGTACCACTATGCCAATCAATGGGTACATGGTGGATATAGTGGGCCCGGGGTGGGTGGTTAGGCCTCCCGGGTGGGTAGCGGGGTACGGGGGTAACCCCTTAATTACTATAGCAGTTATTAACCGCTAAGGTGATTAAGGGCTTAAGGGCCATTAGATTGTATTTTTCATGTATTCTTGCTGGCATCGGAGGCTGGACCTGGAGTATGCTGACGAGGATGCCCTTTATTATGGCAGGGGTAAGTAAACTGACTTTCCTAGTTGAAATAAAGTCTTTAAAACAGTCCAGTGCTGAAGTGGGGACTTAGAAAACATTCCGGTTTAAAAATTCTTGCAGCCTTCCTCCTTGCAGTCGCAGCAAGTCATCTCTGGGCCCAGTCTGACCCGTTCTTGCCCTTATGGCAAATTGGACTTCTGGAATCACTTGGGAACACATGAAACACCCAAGAAAGAACATCAGCAGAGAGAGTTCTGGGAGGGCAACGAGCTGTCTTATAAACTTCGGGACAGGCCGTCCCAAGCTTGCCCTCCAACCAGTGGCGTGGGAATTTAAACTCCAACCACTCATACACTTTGCCAGGTTTGTGAAAGCTGGCAACTATGGCTTCAGAACAGTGAGAGATCATGTGCACAAACCGCCATCTTGCCCACTCATTATTCAACCCCCCCCCATTGGCTCAATGCCACTAAGTCTGGGGCTAGGTTACAGGGACCCTTTGAACTGAGGATATCAGTACTCCAGTTAGCCCTCCTTGCTAACAAAAGGATTCACACCTCTGGGATCTCTGAGGCTTTCAAGTCCTGGCTGTCTCACAACGTTTCCAGGGTCCAAGGTTGGCAGAGTAATGCGCTTAGCTGTATCCAAAGATATCACTCAACCTCCGGATACAACTTTTGGGGTATCCCCTAACTCCGGAACCCCACTACATAGACACATTCTGCAAAGACTTTCTCTGCCAAACCCACCCTGAAACTTACAGCCTAGAAATCTCCCGATCCCAGCATCCCCGGAAAGGAAATAAAATCACATCATTCTTTAATGTCGCAAAATCAGTATACAGTTGCAGTAATACATTTTTGACATCTGGGTCCCAGAGCTGACACTCTAAGACCCTAACACACGGGGCAGGGTTAACCAAGTGGGCCTGAACTTTATTATAAGCCTGGTTAACCCCTTCATCATTACACCTCCCCTACTCAATTGCAGGCTGTGTTACGATCGCCTCGTACGACTGTTTATCTAGCCTGGGTCTTGAGGATATTAGTTTGCGAGGACTCTCCTGGTGGGAAAGTCCATCGGCATTGATGTGTTCACTGCCTTTCTTATGCTGGATGGTGAAGTCGCACTCCTGCAATGCAAGAGTCCAGCATAGCAACTTGCCCCTCTGACTGAGTACAGCACCGAGAACATAGTCAGAGGCATTGGTCTGTATCAGGAACTTTTTGCTGTAGGCGGGTGCAGCCAGCATGGGTGTACTAGCCTGCGTTGTCTCCAGTGCCTGAAACGCTGTTTCACCGGCAGGAGACCAGGCTACCACAACCAGACAGGCGTTTTTGGGTCAAGTCAGTCAAGGGTTTGGCCACGGCGCTGTACTTGGAAACAACCTTCTTGTAGTACCCTGCAGTGCCTGAAAACCCCATAACCTGCCCTATTGCCTTCCCCTTTTCTGGTTATGGCTTTGCGTGCCCTCCACGCACTCTGTGCCGCAGGTACAGTACCTCTGCCATACCCCCTACACACTTTGTAGGCTTCAGTGTCAGCCCTGCCTCCCTGATCCTCTGCAGCACTGCAGCTACAAAAACAAACTGTAAGCCCCACGACTTACTAACTCCAGTAATGTTATCCAAGTATGCCCTTGCAAACCTTTGCATCCCTTCCAGTACCCTGCTGACCAGGCGTTGGAAGGTAACCAGGGCATTCCTCAGCCCAAATGGCATCACCAAAAATGCATAGAGACCACTGGGAATGATAAATGCTAATTTCTCCCTAGCCTCCTGGGTCAGTGGGATTTGCCAACACCCTTTGGACAAGCCCCTGGTTGTCAGATACCTTGCCCCTGCGAGCTCATTGATCAGCGCCCCCATGCGGGACATGGGATCAGTATCTGACACCATCTGAGCATTCAGCTGCCGATAGTCCACACAGAACCAAGTGGTTCCGCCCTTCTCAGGTACCAGGACTACCAGGTCAGCCCAAGGGCTCTGAGATTACCCCTATCATTACAATTACCCCTAGGGCCAGCATCTCTTCCACTTCCCTCTCTATACTCCCTTTTACCTCTGCTGATACCATATAGGCATGCTTACGCAGAGGTCTCTGATCACCAGTCTCCACTGGATAATCTGGGATATGTGTTTTGCCCAGCTTAACCGGGAACAGAAACCTATGCTGCCCTAACATAGCCTTGACTTGCACACGCTGCTGTGTGAGCTGGGACCCTATCCCTACCTGCTCCACTGTGCCCCCCTGCCTAGATTCCCCTAGGAGGTCAGGTAGGGCATTGCTCGCTGGGTCCCCCATCAGTGGGCTACAAATAGCCAGCACTGATGCCACACTCTGTGTAAAATACTCCTTATTAAACATGTTAACATGATACGCCCTATTTCTCTCTGTCTCACCATCTTCCTGTACAACGTAGTTGCAGTCATTCATCTTCCTTATAACCGGGTACAGTCCAGACCAGGCAGCCCTTAATTTGTTCTGCTGAGTGGGCTTCAGAACAATTACCTGCTGTTCTGGGATGAATGATCTGCTAAGGGCATTGTAGTCACACTAAGTCTGCTGCTTGGTCTGAGCCTCCCTGAGATTAGCCCGTGCTAACCCCATAAGCATTTCCAACCGGTCTCTGAGAGTTATCACATACTGTAGCACAGAAGCATCAGTGTTGGTAGTCTCCCCTTCCCACCCCTCACAGAGTAATTCAAGAGGTTCCTGGACCCTGCAACCATATAGCAGCTTGAAGGGAGAGACCCTGGTAGATTCTTGCAGTACCTCTCAGTATACAACAACAGACAGGGGTGCCCAATGCTACATCCAATTGACAAAACATATGTGGTAATAAGTACAAAGTTCAAATACTTCAATAATAATAATAATTACTTGGTTATTTAGTTAAACCCTTTGGCCAAAGCGTTAGAAGCCTGCACACCAAACGTCAAGGTATAACCTAAAATACAGGTCCTACACTACACTGTGAACCCTTCCTTTTACCTCTGTATGAGGGGAAAGAACCATAGTAGGTCCTGTTCTTGCAGCAAAGTGAAAAGACCTCCCAAGTTAAAAAGGTGAGGAGGAGTGAGCTCTGGGGGGAGGTGCAACCTACCTCCATTACAACTGCCTCTGGCAGGCATCCCTGGCACGGCAGAACTCTGCTACAGCCCCTGATGCCCCCAGCCAGTAGCAACACTCCAACAGCTGGGTTCTCATATGAGAGGCCCCCCCCCCCCCCCCCCTGATGTCCCGCTAGTGGCATTGAGTGGGCTACTTGTAACATCTGTTGCCTATACTCCCTCAGTACCACTAACTGTCTCCTACCAGTCCAAACTCTGTCTGAACCTGGAGATACTGTCTCTCTATAGCAGAGCCCATGGTGAAATACGAACTGGCCTGACCCACTGCCTAAGTTAGCCTCAGATGCCTGGAGCCTTATGCTCTCCAAGCTGGGATCAGCCTTCACCGTTACCCTAAACAGTCCCTAGTTCCTGCCACCCACCCTTAGTCTCTAAGTCATGGGGAATAGGAACATGTAAAGGAGGAGGTAAGTCAGCACACAGTCGCGACTCAGTCTGGCTTATCTGCCTAGTCTCCTCAGAGACCCCTGGAACTGTTGGTCCCAATTGCAGGGGGACAGCGAGATCTTCAGGTGCAACTCCTGATCTCTGACTCCTGGTAATCGCTGCATCAGGAGCCAGTTCTGCCGTAAATATGCATGTAACCTGCTGCAGGTTATTGCCAAGGAGGACCTTAGCATCTAACCCCGGCAATACCCCCACCTCCCTCATGCCACGTCTGGCACCCCAATCAAAAAAGACCCGGGCAGCCTGTATGGACCGCAATCCATCATCTGACATGAGCATCTGCAGCCCCGATTCCAGGGAGCAGATCCTCTGGTCTCACCATAACAGGTTGGACCAGAGTAACAATGACACCAGACTCAAGCAAGCAAGCTGCTTGGCAAGCTCCAATGGTCACTTGGCACAACTGCGCCTGCTGGACATCACAGGATGGCACCTTGACTGATGCAGACTGATGTCCCTCCTTCTCCACTGCTGGTCCTCTGGGGGCAAAGTGCAGATCTCTCTGGGTTGGTTCGAAGGCTGTACTTGGCTCCTCTGTGTGTGCCAGTCGCACACGGGCGACCGGCCTCGCAGCTGGAGAATGTAGCCCCTGATGGGGTACACTGGACCTTGCATGGTCCTGAAAGACTTGATTTAACTGACCAATCTTGTGGGACTAAGAGCACCTCCTCTCCTGGATAACCTCTGCAAACTTGGGTGCACTTCCAATTGCTGCAGACTTTACAATCCATTGAGGTGTGCTCTGAGCAGCCCTCCATTCCCAAAGGGCGAGAAGTACAGTAATTCTGGGCGCAGAGAGCACTAGCCTCTGGGGCTACCATGGCTGCACTCCCTATAACCGGCCCCCCAACAATGTCCGTGTTGGTACCCGCTCCCTCCCCTTGTCTCTCCACTATGACCAGGGCTGGACTGACCTCCTGCACCCTGGCTGGGCTAATGGGCTCTGCAACTCCAGCTGAGTTTTTGGCTGCCCTGGCCTGGGCAACCTCCTCTCCCCAAGGGGTAAGAGGTGTGGCAAGTCCAGGTGTGGAGAGTCCGTTAGCCACTGGTTCTACCCCTGCTTCACTCCCTGGAACCAATTCTTCAACAATAGCCATGTTGATGCCCGCTCCCTCCCCATGTCCTTGCGTCTCCCTCAGAGCTGGAATAACCTCCTGCACCCTGGGTAGACTGGGGCTCACTGCAGCTGCCGCTGAGGATGTCCCCTCCTCTGATGAAGCCATGCTTCCTGTGATTCCCATTTATCCTAGAGAACAGTCTTTGCTCCTCTGTCTGTCGGTAACATGCAGGTCTCACACCAGGCAACATATCTGGTTTGGTACCAGCCTGACATCTTGTCCATGTTCGCCTGATGGCACTAAACTAAGTGACACTGAGAAGCTGCACTTTCTCTGCTTTGTAAAAAGGTGTGTAAGTTACCTTTGGTTTTGAGAGCTCGCAATATTCGAGTTTCTCACTATGTTGTAAAACCCCACAAGATTCTAAAACATAGGCTTAAGTATCCCACACGCTGCCACCAGTAAATAAGCCTGTCACGGGAGACCAGGCAAAATACACCTTCATACCGGGATCATTTCATTGAGCAAAGCCAATAACTAAAATAAATTGTAATTTATTCCATAGAAACAGGCAAACACACATTGAATTACAATAGACAAGAAAAGATACACTTACTGGGTGTCTGGGGTTGACAAACTGACTTTCTTAGTGGAAATAAAGTCTTTAAACCAGTCCAGTGCTGAAGTGGGGACACAGAAAACATTCCGGTTTAAAAAGTCTTGCAGCCTTCCTCCTTGCAATCAAAGCAAGGCGTCTCTGGGCCCGGTCCGACCCGTTCTTGCCCTTATGGCAAATTGGACTTCTGGAATCACTTGGGAACACATGGAACACCCAAGAAAGGACATCAGCAGAGAGAGTTCTGGGAGGGTGACGAGCTGTCTTATAAACTTGGGGACAGGCCGTCCCACTGTTTGCCCTCCAATCAGTGGCGTGGGAATTTAAACTCCAACCACTCACACACTTTGCCAGGTTTGTGAAAGCTGGCAACTATGGCTTCAGAACAGTGAGAGAGAATGTGCACAAACCGCCATCTTGCCCACTCACTATTCAAAACCCCCCACCGGCTCAATGCCACTAAGTCTGGGGCTAGGTTACAGGGACCCTTTGAACTGAGGATATTGGTACTCTAGTTAGCCCTCCTTGCTAACAAAAGGGTTCACACCTCTGGGATCTCTGAGGCTTTCAAGTCCTGGCTGTCTCGCAGACGCATAGGCACGGAGCCTGGTAGCCATGACTTGAAATCCCACAGTTAGTTCATTTACAGGTTATCAATATATACACATTAAACTACTATACCCATTTAATAAAATATATTGTGTCTTGTCTTCTGTGTGCTAAAAGGTTATGAGTTCCTATTCTGGTGTCATGAATGGAGTGAGGGTATAATTCACATACCCTCACGAGCCTCATTCTTGGTACACATTAGAAAAACACTTTAAAACTTTTTAAAACACTGCAACCATGCTCAGCTTTATAACCTTAGCTTGAGTACCTTCCTGAACCCCTACTCTAGGCTCAGGATACCCGGGCATGTATGTGGGTACCTCTGCTATACTGGGGAATCCCTGCTATACTAAAGACTCCGTGGAAGATGCTGCAGCAGGGACTCTGGCAGTGAGTCGTAAGAGCGTTTTCAGGGTACAAGGTTGGCAGAGTAATGCGCTTAGCTGTATCCGAAGATATCACTCAATCTCCGGATACAACTTTTGGGGTATCCCCTAACTCCGGAACCCCGCTACATAACCACATTCTGCAAAGACTTTCTCCGCCAAACCCACCCTGAAACTTACAGCCTAGAAATCTCCCGATCCCAGCATCCCCGGAAAGGAAATAAAATCACATCATTCTATAATGTCGCAAAATCAGTATACAGTTGCAGTAATACATTTTTGACATCTGGGTCCCAGAGCTAACACTCTAAGACCCTAACACACGGGTCACGGTTAACCAAGTGGGCATGACCTTTATTATAAGCCTGGTTAACCCCTTCACCGTCACAATGTGTTGGGGTGGGGGGAGGGGGTGTATTTATTTCAATGTATTGGGGAAAAAAATTTGCCCACAGGATCGGTACCACAGGCCCCCGACACCCGAGGGCCCCGGACACTCACGGGGGAACACCGAGGGCCCCCAGACAACCGCGGGGACCACCCAAGAGCCCCAAGACACCCGCGGGGACCACACGAGGACCCCCAGACACCAGCAGGGCCCACCCGAGGGTCCCCAGACACCCGTGGGGACCACCCGGAGACCCCCGCCGGCCTCTTGTATTAATTGTATATATCTTGTATTAATGCAGAAGAAAAAAAATGCTTTTATGCATGTCTCCACCTCTTTTGCGCCAGCCGTTAGCTGGTTAAAAGAAATGGTGAGCTTTTATAGTACTATAAAGTTATCACTGCTTTGTGAGTAGCGCTTACTGTCAAAAAACGGCGGATTAGCCATTTTTTGGCCTATCGTGCTACTTTTTTTTTCACTGACTGTTTATTGGTGATAAAAAGCCATTATAGCGTGATACTGCCCTGTTATCACTGCTTTGTGAATCGCGCAGCAGGCAGTATCACGCTATAAGGGCATTTATAGACCTTATAACCACTTATCACTGCTTTGTGAATCGGGCCCCAGTGTTTTAGATCTGGGGCAGATTATCAGGCGTCGGAAAGTTCGTTCACTTTAACATCTGTGTTTTTGTTTGGGGTCTCCGATTGAATGCAGGGAAAGGGAGCCGCTCGGTCGCACAATTTGACACATCTCAGTGTGTATTGTGTCTTTATAATAACCCTCCTTTGACAAACCACAAATCACAAGCTAAAGCACAGGAGTTGCATCTAAGACCTTGCTTGGTACATTGGAGCAAAATTAAAATGATGCTCAGTGGGGAGTATGTATCAAAGCAAAATTGGTGCAATTCTGGAGCAAAATCAATAGGATTTTTTTCTTTGATACACCAAGGGCAGTTTGTTTTGCCCAAGAACTGCACATATATATTTGTGTCAATTTTGTTCTATTTTGGAACCAGGGTCACATGTAGGATATGGATGAGTCCAGATAGCTAAACTCGTCCCCTTTTGAAAGCACACAAAGTCCTTCTATTTTCTTCAACTTTATTGGGGGAGTTACTGAAATGAAAGGTACTTGTTAATGATGTTATTGGCAGAAATCTCTTGTCAGGAGAATGACCTAATGATGGGAAGGTGTTCTGCAGTGAGAGAGGGCTTCACTAAGATGAAGGTGCCTTGTTTTGGGGGGAAGGTCAAAAAGGATTGCCTTTGCCGAGGGAGGGAATGGAAGAAGGGTGTACTCTCACTTAGGGGGTTATGCACCAAGCAGTGATAAGTGCTTTTAAGTGAGATAAATGCCTTTATAGCGCGATACTGCGTTCTGTGAGATTCACAAAGCAGTGATAAGTGCTTTTAAGTGAGATAAATGCCTTTATAGCGCGATACTGCGTTCTGTGAGATTCGCAAAGCAGTGATAAGTGCTTTTAATTATGCCATTATAGCACAATACTGCAGTGTTATCACTGCTTTGTGAATCTCACAGCAGGCAGTATCACGCTATAAAGGCATGTATCTCACTTAACAGCACTTATCACTGCTTAGTGCATAACCCCCTTAGGCTGCTAGTGAGGAAAGGAAGTACAATTCCCCTGTCAGACAGGAACCGTCTGAGGACCAATCTAACTACCAGAAGGGGCAGGGGACCTGGGCTAAACCAACCTTATGGCTATAAGGGTTGGGAGGTCGCCAGGGCAACCAACTAGAGGCGGTGTAAAGAGGAGATATGTAACAATAGTGTAGAGTTTACCCAGCTCTGGCTGTATCAGAGCAGGGGGAAACATGTAACTTTCCCGGGGGAGAGCTGGCAGTGGGAGAACAGAGAAAATATGCAATCCTGTTCCAGGACATGCTCCATAAATAGATGTTTCATAAATACCGCCTTTCCCAGTAAGTCAGGGTTCTCAACTCTAGTCCCCAAGTCCCCCACCACAACAGGACAGGTTTTCAGGGTTTTCCGTCGGAGACTGAGCAACCTGTGCTGAGGCAGGAATATGTGGAAAACCTGACCTGTTGGTGACTCTTGAGGACTGGAGTTGGCTGCCCCTGTGCTAGTATACCAGGGAGGGGGAGGGTTAGGGGGAGCAGTGTATTCGGGGGGGGGGGGGGCAGAAAGCTACCACTGTCACCCACTCTTGTTACAAACTGTCCCTTTCTCTCCTCATCCAAAGATCGGGAAATAGGATTCCATCGCAGAGGTGGCTGCATGCTGCATGAATGCATTGGATGTATTCTTGTATGTATCAACCTCTCCAGTCACAGGGGAGACCCCCATACAGCAGCCCCCCTAACTGAGGAAGTAAGGGGAGACGTCTGCGGGGCTGTTTGGTCATTAGATCGAAAACAAAAAGCTTTAACTAATTTCCCAGAACAAAGGCAGACTCTTTCAATAAGGGTTTGTTTCTAAGGAGAGCTGGGAGAAGCAGATCTGATTGTGACACAATTTAATTTGAAGGAAATAACCTTTTTTTAGCTTCACTCAAAGGCTTTTTAAAGCTGTAAATTGACTGTCTGCGTCCTAGCGATGGTGCGTGTCTCTGGCTGGCTTTCTTCCAGACCTCCTGGGTACCATTCCCACTCCTCTATTCTTCCTCTGCTATTCAGGCATCTCCTCTGTGGCTCCTTCATCTCGGGCTCTAGTTAAAGGACATTTATTTATGGGTGACGTCACCATAGATTGTGTGTGTATCTGAGTCAGTCTGCTGTGTGTGTGTGTGTGTGTGTGTCTGAGTCACTCTGCTGTGTGTGTTTGTGTGTGTGTGTGTGTGTGTGTGTGTGTGTGTGTGTAAGTCAGTCTGCTCTGTGTGTATGTGTGTATCTGAGTCAGTCTGCTGTGTGTGTGTATGTTTGTGTATATATCTGAGTCAGTCTGCTCTGTGTGAGTCAGTCTGCTCTGTGTGTATTTGTGTGTGAGCGTGTGTATCTGACAGTCTGCGGTGTGTATTAGCATATCTATGCAGAGGATACACACACAACACTGTAGGGGATACACACACATACTGCAGACTATACACACACACAAACACACACAGTGCAGACTACACACACACACACACACACACAGAGAGACTGTAGAAGTTACACATTGCTGCTCACAGACTGCAGAATGTGTGTCCTGCCACACACCAAGTTGTTGTACAACACTGGCATGTGTTATGCCAGCGATCATGTTAAGAAGACCAGCTGCCACGAGCTGTGTGTGCTCAGGCTGCGGATTCCCGTCTGGGTCCCTGGGACGTACAATGATACAGCCAAATCTCACTGTGCCAATCTGTGCCGGAGCCTTCTCCTGTGCCAGGCTGCAGCCCTACTCCCTACTCTCTGTACCCCACTGTGCCAGGCTGCACCCCTACTCCCTACTCTCTGTACCCCACTGTGCCAGGCTGCACCCCTACTCCCTACTCTCTGTACCCCACTGTGCCAGTCTGCACCCCTACTGCCTACTCTCTGTACCACACTGTGCCAGTCTGCACCCCTACTGCCTACTCTCTGTACCCCACTGTGCCAGGCTGCACCCCTACTCATCTGTCTGTATGTGTGTGTGCGTCTGTCCGTGTGCATCTGTCTGTGTGTGCGTCTGTCAGCTGTTGCAGGACGGCCTCACGGCTGGGTCAGTAAGACGCTAGACGCTCTGTAAAGCATTAACTGTAGTGGTTTATTAGCCACAAACAAATAAACATAATGGGTACTGTCCCTTTAAATCATAATATGTGTGTGCGTGTGTCTGTGTCTGTTCGTGTGTGTGCGTGCATCTGTTTATGTGCGTGTGTCTGTCTGTGTGTGTGCGTCCGGCTGTCTGTGTGTGTGCGTCTTATCTGTGTGCGTCTTATCTGTGTGCATCTGTCCGTGTGTGGGCGCCTGTCAGTGTGCGTCTGTCTGTGTGCGTCTGTTCATGTGTGTGCATCTGTTCCCGTGTGTGCGTCTGTCTGTCTGTGTCCATCCATGTGTGTGTGTCTGTCCCTGTGTGTGCGTGCTTCTGTCTGTGTGTGTTCGTGTCTGTGTGTGTGTCTGTCTGTCTGTGTCTATCTGTGTGTGTGTGCGCATCTGTCTATGTGTGTGCGCATCTGTCTGTGTGTGTCTGTCTGTACATCTGTCTGTGTGTGTGTGTCTGGCTGTCTGTGTGTGTGCATCTATCTGTGTGTGTCTGGCTGTGTGCGTGTCTGTCTGAGTCTGTTCATGTATGTGCATCTGTTTGTATGCGTGCGTCTGTCCGTGTGTGCGTCTGTCTGTGTCCATCCATGTGTGTGCATCTGTCCCTGTGTGTGCGTGCTTCTGTCTGTGTGCGTGCATGTCTGTGTGTGCG